>JAVSBS010026535.1:62368-73503 GCA_033124195.1 Coracias cyanogaster | reverse complement strand
TACTTGACGGGTAGCTACCAAGAGGAAGGGGAGTCCCTTTTTACAAGGAGTCACATGGAAAAAACAAGGGGGAATGGATGCAAGGTGCTCCTGGGGAGATTCTGATTGGAGTCCAGAGGAAGGTTTTTCACAATTAGAACAATTAAACATTGGAATAGACTCAGAAAGGAAGTGGTGGATTCCCCTACATTGAACAGTTTTAAGACTTAGCTCGACAGGGTGCTGGACCATCTCACATAAACTATATATATATATTTATGATTATATCTTTTTGCCTTGAGAGCTTGGACCAGATGACCCCTGAGGTCCTGTCCAACCTGGCATTCTATGAAATCTATTAAATCTATGAAATGTATGTTTTGTTTCCCCCACTGTCTTCAAATTCCAGAGGCAGAACCTGGCCCACTTGTATCTTTGTGGCCCCACCCTCTCCCAGGTGGTCATGGTTGGAGTGGTGGTGAGGCCAGGTCTATATCAACCAGGAGCTGATTAGGTTGGTTGCAGCTTGCTGAGTTCTCTCAGTGGTGTCCTTCTATGTGAAAGCTGCTGTGGGAGCTATCTCTGACTGTTGTGTCCAGCAGGCAATGTTAGCACCACAGTGGGCAGCAGAGAAGCTGGCCCACAGGAAGCTGTGGCAGGACTGTCTGAAAGAAGCCTTCTGAGGGGATGTTGCTGAGTTCGGCGTTGGCCTGTGTGATCAGGCAACTGATAGCAGCATAAAATGATGATAGCTGAACTGGCACAACAAAATTGGTGTAGTTGGCAGGATGAAGAATGAGCAGAACAGATGAGAGCTCCTTGGAGACTTTTGCCACAGCAGTACGAGCCTTTAGACCCAAATCATCTTGGTCCTGATGCACGTTCTGGAAGTTAAAAGCAGGGTCCTGTGGGGCTTTCAGAATTGCTGACAGCTGCTGAAGACCTCAGCTGTCTTTCTGATGTGCATGCCACTCGCAGCACGTTGTACCCATATTTATGGGTTTCTAAGCACTGTGAGCCCTGGTTCTGTTGGACAGAAAGGTGAACTCTTGACTCATTTGTGTGAGCTAGCTTTAGCTGTGGTCTTCAAGCAGAACGTTTAGTGGGGAGTTGAGATGTTCATGTAGCTGTATAGCAGCTTTTTGAACATAGTCAACCTTTGCTTTAATTAGCAGGTTGTCATTAATGCCTTGCAGTACCTTTCACATGGTATTTTGTACATTATTTTTGGTGGAGGACCTGTTAGGCACAGCCTGTCCTGCTGTGCCCATTGCTCTAGTGATACTGGAGGACATTCCCCAGCCTCGGCCACATGCTCCAACACATCCCTTCTAGCTCCATGGGCTTCCCTGAGTACTTTGAGTGACTGGACTTTATACTTGTTTACCTTTTTCTAGTGTTCTCAAAACTTCTCAGTTTCCAGTGCTTTTCATTTTCCCCATCTTTTAGTAATTCGCGTTAGAGGCAAGTGACCAGCCTGTGAACCCAGGTTCCTGGTTTCAGAAGAAACTTGAGCAGTAAGCCCATTTCATCAAAGAAACCAAAAGTTATGCTTCCTTCACTGGACAGAAAAATGGCTGAGCTGAGCAGATCTGCTCATTAGGTCTGTGACTTGCTTCATCTCATTCTCATGCAATTATTCGCAGAGAGAAAAACTCCCATTGCATGTTTTCATTCGCATCACCCAAGCTTGAGGACTTGGTCTAGAAAGATTAAACTTGTGTTCTGTGTTTGCTGCCAAAATGCTGCAATCCACCAGAGGTAAAATTCCTTTTTGCTATTTATTAATAAGGGAAAGAAAGTGTCAGGTCCTTCTCCTTCCTGACTTGTGTGTGTGGACATGTGAAGGGTACCAGTCCTGCTTTTGACTCTCCATCCCCCCTTTCCAAGGGATGTTTCCTAAAAATTGGCGTTCGAATTAGCAGGTTTCTGAAAATAGGTGTGACAGAAATGGCTTTAATTTAAATGCCTTTAAATTTAAAGTATTCATGCTTTGCAATGTTTCCATTTGAACAGCAGTGAGGAGACTTTCAGATGCACTAGAATAGTTGGTCTCTCAATTCTTGTTGGCTTTTACTGGGATATGAAGAAAAAGCTATTGCTGCTGTCCTTGAAAAAATCTCTCTGTAAGTGCCTAGCATTTTGTGATGAGTTGGTGTTTCTCTCTGAGAGTCTTTGAAGCTAGTATTTTCTAGAACTTCTTACCAGAATTACCAAGCAAAGCTTTATATTAAAATATTAAAAAGATTGTAATTGCTTTAATTAAAAAAAACATGCACGTACCTGTATTTGATTTATATTACAAATACCTGTATTATCAAGTTGTATTTGCCAGAGTAAATACCTGAAAGGTCTTAAGAAACTCATTACGTTGAAGCTCATGGACTGAGCTGGCCTGTTTCTCAGGTTTCACAAGGTTTTGTCCTATCTTCATATGTATATGCATGTTTATATGGGTGTATGTGTGTCCTTGCATTTACCCTACCAAAAAGCAAGCAGTCTGAAGAGCTGTAATCATCCTTGGTCGGGATAAACACACATTGCCATGTTTTCTGAAACTACTGCGAACACTACTAAAATTGTCTTGAATTGCAAGAAGAGATTTGGGTTGCTCCCACGTAGGCAGTCTGAGTCTCTCTCCCATGCAAACTAAAGGAAAGTGGAAAAGCTTTGCTGCAAGCAAGAGCCAGGCCTGGAGTCACCATCACCTTTTGCCTAGGAGTGTGTATTCCCCTCAATAATGTCCCACACAGCCACCTGAGAGTTGCTGGCATGAATAAGAGATACACCGGTGATCTTCTGCTAGCTTGAAATTTAAATTTTTTTCCCTTCATTGACTTATACTGGTTGCTTCTACTTCACTTAAAAATACGTGTTGGAAGGAAACACTAGAGACAGCATTTTCTAACCTGTTCTGTAAGGGATTTAGTGCACGCTATAGAACAATGTATCTTATCGCCTACATTCTTCAGCGTATATTTCTACAGCTCTATGTAATTGTGCATCAGAACATGTCATGTAGGGAGGAGTTTCAGCTTGTATTCCAGAAGAGTTGGGGACCAGCCTGAGCCAAGCTCCCCCATGCCTTGTAGGAGCCTTGGTCAAAGCAAGCATTTTTGCACTAAGATAAGCTTCAGGAAATCTCAGGAATTAAGAAGTTAAATTTCAGTGAGAAGGATGTAATGTAAATCAAAGAAAGGGCAAATATTTTTTTTCCCCCTTGTCATGGTTGGTTGCAGACGTCCGGACCGCCTCCCACACCCCTAGAGCAATACAGTAGTCTGGTTGTATGTGCCTTAAACATGAAAATAGCAGGGGAGGCTCTAAATAACAGGAGTGATGGGTGAGAATGGGAGGAAAGGGAAGGAAGTGGGAAGGTGGGAGCTGCTTTTTTTTTCTCACCTTTGTCCAAGGAGCAGAGCTATAATGGAGGCTCTCATTGAAGGGTTGATGAGGGTTGGAAGATACACATGCAAAGTCTGGAAAGAGCGTTCAATTTTGGGCACAAAAAAAGCCATCTTTGTTTGAAAGTGGTCTTGGGAGGGAGCAGAGCAAACAACGCTATCATAATGCATCTTCTCTTCCCTGGCGTGCAGTTGTCACGAGAGATTTGTAACTCTTTTCTTGGTTCATTGTTCCCTGGCTAGTGTGTACTCTCCATTCAGTAGTGCCAGAATTAAGATGAAGCCTGCCTGTTTCAATAAGGCAGCTTTGTTGTCCAAATGGCAGCACTTGTATAGAAATTGGATTGACTCCAGCAGAGCTTGCACGATACACTGCAAAACTGTTGTCATATGATCCTTTTTATTACTAAGAAAAAGCCTGTTCTCAAAAAAACAGACTAGTCCTTTTTTTCTGCTTTAAGCAGAAAAAAATTCAGAAAATTATTTCTATTAATAATTAGCTGCAAATTTGAAAACTATGCCTAATGATTGAGTATAATAAAGCAATTGGATTAACTGAAGTGACATTAATGTAGAAATATGATGGAGCCCTATCTACTTCATTTTATTTAGCAACAACCTTGATTAATCAACTCACCAGTGTAAGCAAGCATGTAGTGTTCAACTTTAGCAAGAAGGGATGGCAGCTGATGGCACAGAGTGGAAGGAAGAGGTAGGTGTTGGAGTGATGCAGAGTGCCACTGTGGTTTCTGAAAAGTATGTTTCTCTCATCTACCTGCATTTCCTCGAGATGTGGAAAAGAGGCAGCTTGCTCTAAACAAGCTGTTTGAGGGAGTGAGCATCTCTTGGTACTCTGTATTCATAGAGCACCTAGCACTATGAGTCCCTCATCCAGGCCAAGCACAAGGTAGGATGAATCCTTATGAGAAAAACATTAACTGCTAATGTCTGCTAATAGTGGAAACTGCTACTTCAGCTCAAAGTGGTTTGTTCTCTAAGATTTTTTTTCTCTATTCTGGAATAAAGCATCGGTAAAGAGAGCACTTCTTATCAAATAAGGTCCAGGTGTTGAATAGAAAAGAGAATTCTCTTTCCTTTTTTTCTTTTTTTTTCCAAGTGGTACAGAAAATAGGTGAAGAAATGTTGTTATAATTATTGATAATAGTTGTTAACCAAGAAATGTTACTGGAAACATTGTATGTTAACACTGGGGTAATGTGAGGAAAACTTTTCTTAGGTCTAGGTGAGTTTTATAGAATGTCTTTTATTTTTACTTTAATTTATTAGTGTACTTTTATCTTAAGGTGCACTAAGAAGCCTCATTTTGAAATGCTTTGTGACTTAGAAACTGTTTCTTCTTTAGCTTGTCTTTTGTAGCAGTGTGATGATATTTGTGTAGGTTTTGGTAGCTACAAAATGCAATTGAGTTCCTAGCACATATGGAGCAGAATTAATAGATTTTAAAGCTGGAGGGACCCATTCTGCTCATTGTTTGACATCTGACAGGACATTGTATTTCATCTAATAATTCTTGCATCAAGCACATAAATTCTGGCTGAGCTTGAGGGTGCTTTAAAGGCATCAAGTCCTGATTTAAAGATATTATAAAGCTCTTAGAAGTTTTTCCAGTGGTTAACTACCTTTTTTTATGAGAAGTTTGGTGTTGCTTTTTCACTCTGAATTTAGCAAGCCACTGGGGTTTTTTGTATTCTGTTTCATATGCTAACTTCAGCTAATGTCTGCTGTCAGAGATCTTTGCTTAGTGAAGGTACATATGACACAGTCACCTCTTGGTCTTCTCTTAGATAATTTGAATCAACTGGCCTCCTCCTGTCCTCCCTGAAAGGTGTGTCTTCTAGGGCTTTACTCTGATAGCCCTTTACTCTGCTCAATATCATTTATGTAAGTGTTGCTCGTTATGTTTTGGTGTTTTTTTCTGTAACAGACACTCTAAGCTTTTTGAAGTAATGGAATTGTCTAAAACCCTATTTATTGTTCCATCAAGTACTAGTTCCACATCCATCTGTAGGCACTACAAAGTATAATTTGTGTTTGGTAGGTGTGGAGGCAACTATTTGTGCACTGTATGACTGAGGAACTGCCTATTTTTAGCTGCTCAAAGACATGGGAGGGTTATGTGCTAGACAGGTGTGCTAGGTGATGTGATGAAAGACAAATATGTCATGTTTTAGAAAATCCTCTCTACACTCCCCCATCCTTTCCCTGGCTGAGAGTAGTTAGTTGGAGATTGATAGTTTGGCATAAATTGTAGGCCTAACAACTGATAATTGTTTCACTATAAAAGAGTGAAGGCCAATCAAGTTGCCCTCTGTAGTGTCAAGTGTTGTACACACCAGATGATGAATAAATCTCACTCCTTGGGATTCAGAATCTTTTAATTCTGTTTGATCGTGAAGCTTAGAGGTACAAACATGCTTTCCTTTAGCTCAGTGGCCTGCAGTGCTGCTACTCCACCTGCTCATGTCTGCTCCAGAGCATTGCTGCAGTCTTGATGGGAAAATTAGCTCTTACCTACAAATTATTTTTCCTAATTGTGAGGTTTTTTTCTTCAAAGATTTTTGTTTACACAGGACATAAAGGAGCAAGTATTATTTTATACAGTTAGTGGAATTTGGTAGGCAGAGGTTAATGAAAGCAGGCTTGGTGAATGGGCTTTTTACAATATGAAAATCGCACCTCTGCTCTCCACCGTCCCTAAGCTGCTGGCAGGAGAAGGGATCATCACCCTGTGCCCTCCTCTTAGCCTCTTCCTTAGACACCTGCTGTGGACCACTTGTAGCCACTGGGCTAGAGGAACCGCTGGTCCCACCAAGGGTAGAGGAATTTTTAATGATGGTCTTATATCATAAGTAGGAATTAAATCAAAGGTTGTATTTCCTGTCAGATAAAACAACCTGTTCACTGTGAACTGCGAGACTCAGTACTATTGGTCATTTCTTTATCTCGTATTATCACAATTCATATGAATAAATTAAATGCTTTAATAATATTCAGGAAGGACTTAAAGGGATGAGTATGTTACTGAACAGAGGCATTAGGGATAAATATGTTACAGAACAGAGGAATTTCAAACTCTACATTGGATGTTCATTAGGATGCAACACTGCCATTTGCTCTTCAGATTTAACTATGAGGCTTGGAGCATCCTGTTGTCACACAGACATGTCAAGGTCAAGTCTGTTTTCCTATCTCCCCTACCTGTACCAATGATGGGGCTGGCATCAAGTGTAAATCCGTAGTCAGTGGCCCCTGTGTAGTCAGTGGAAGGAGAGACAGTGTGATTCCTCATATGCATCTTCTTGTCAGCTGAGACAGTCATGACCCCTAGCTTTGTATGGACACCTGACTTTCAGGTGGCCAAAGATGGTGGTAGGAGAAGACCTTCCACATTTTTCTCACCTTTGTGGGAGCAGAACCCTCCTTGTGTGCCTGCCTCTGCAGAGACTTTCACTGTAGCTTGGCACACAGCTGTACTCTGCAGGATTTGGGACGGGAGCTCTCCTCCTCTTCATCTCTCTCATCTACTTCAGTACTTCCTGAAAAGCGTCTGCAAAGATGCTTCATTGTATTTGAGCCTCTTCTCTTGCTCCACAGTCCTATTGGTAGTATTGATCTTTGTAACTGGAGTCTTTATGAAAGTTCATTTCTGTTAGAAATTTTCTTTTACTAATAAATTTTTTAGTCACTATGAGATGATTTGTTTTGTTTTGATTTAGATCAAATTTGCTTTGTGGATTTTTGTTTGCTTGGTGTTGTAATTGAATATATTTCTTATGTCAGGGTTCCAAAATCCCTGCTTCCCTCTTGACACCTCTCTGTAGGGAACAATAGATTTCTTTACCTACCCAGATATGCAAAGTGTTTTGTTTTGATTTACGTGGAAATGATGGAAATAATTCCTTTTCTGTATTCTCGATCCATTTCCCTATTCTACTGTGCAGGTGGTGAAGAATTTTGCCCTTTGTAGATGCAAGAGCTGCAGCTCTTCTAAAACCACTGAAGCTCCTGCCTCCATTTTCTACTGTTTTTTGTTTGCCTGTTACTTTGCATTTCAGTTTGCATGGGCAGGTAGCACTGAAGCTCTTAAAGAGGAGAAATGGTGAGCTCTGGACTAGCAGAGCCACTTGCAGAAAGCTGCAAGCCCTTTTACCAGTGGGGTCAGCAGCATGTTGGGAACCTTTTCTGCCTGCATGAGTGTGTAAAGAGAAAACCAAACCAACAAACCCCAACCTGTCAGATGAGTGTAGTATAATTTGATTTTTTTTCAGACATTGAAGAGGGAGCTGCTGTTTGTGTCATGTCTGGCTTCTGTTCCTTGAAGGTTAGCTGTGGAGAGGGAGGTGCTTGCATCCACAGACAGTTAGAGTGCTGTCTCCGTACAGGGAAAGGCACAGAGTCTTCTCTCGCTAGCAGGCCACTGGAAGCTTCATGACAATTTTGGTTTGCTTCTGTTTTAATCCAAATCCACAGCTTTCCAAGTACGTGGCACAGGGGAGGTTACTACGGGTCACTTAGCAGCTTCCAAGTTCTGTGAAGCTGCTGTGTAGCACTTGTTAAGGAGATGGGAGTTTAACAGGTAAGCTGAGTAGAGTAAATGGATTAGCCGTAAGCAGTCCTATTGTTGGCACTGCCTAGAGATGGGTTGTGAACCAAGCAGGCGTGTCTCACAAGCAATATTCTGTCATCCCCCGATTACAGAAGAGCAGCGTAAATAGAGTGGCCTACATTGAAATGAGTCCTGGAGGAAAGAGGCATTTATAGCCAGGGATGGTTACGGGTACTTGGAGCAAAGATCACAATACCCTTTCCAAGAAGAAGGGGAGGGGAGAGGGGAAGGAGCATTAAGCCAAGCACGTCTGTGTCCATCTCCATCTGAATGCTTGAGATGTTAGGGACAAATGATTCCTTCAAGGCACGCAGCACTGCTATCATCTTTAGGACCTTCATGGAGCAGCTTTTACCTTTAAGTATTTTTAGTGGTTGGCTACTGTTGGCTTAAAGGGGAGTTACATGAGGAAGGTCACTTAAGAGGATGCCTTCGTGTTTTATTAACAAGACTGGCTGGGGAGGAGTAGAAGCATCGTAGGCTTCTAATGGTGCATGTTGATGTGTTTAGAGAAAGCAGCAGTCTGCAGCACAGGAATTGCTAATAAAAATAATCATTTGTGCTTGTAGTCCCTGTCCAAGAAGGGTATCTATCCTTTGAACCCCAAGAGAACATGGCTTGCCCGCACCAGCCAGGCAGAGGGGACACCTTCCCATGCTGCGTGGTGGCAGCTGGGGTGTGCATGAGATGGGAATGCTGGCTGGGCGGCCAGCATTTGTCCCCAGGCAGAGCCCTGGCTCTGGAGAGCAAGCTCTCCTTTCCTCCACTCTGTGGCTTCTCAACAGAGCAGCTAGCGTAGGCTCATTTTCACTGAGATACGGCATGGTATGCTTGGTGGTACGGTTTCGGTGTCTCTCCCCAGCCTCCTGACAAGGTTTGGATCATTGCAAGTGTTTGACAGTATAGCCCGCTGAGATCAAAAGAGCTCAGGAGGCTTAGGGGTGGATATTTATGCATTTCTTTATTACCAACTATTGTCACTCATATTATCTAAGATTACTCTAACTGAAAGCTCGGGCAAAACAGTCGCCTCCACAGTTTTCCTTATTGTGTCCTCTGCACTCCAAGCCTCTTTGAGGCAAAGCGGCGTTACCTGGAGCTGCTTGTCCCCTATCAGCTCCTCCAGGCCCTACATGTGGGGACTCAGCAAGGGCTGTGTGTGTGCCCAAGGTGCTCTCTCTGGGTGATGGAGAAGAGGGTCCTCCCCATGACAGCTCAAGTCTCTGCTGGGTTGAATTGTGCTCTCAAGGAAGCTCGCTCCTTTCCCCATCTTTTCCATTATGGCACTTAGGTACCACTTAGCTACCACAGGTATCTACACCTAGTCTCTTCAGGTCAGAAAAAGACTCTTTCCTAATCCTAGTATCAGTCTGGGATTTCTACCTGGATATAAACAAGCCCTTTCAGGTGGGCTGCATGGGAGTATAAATAATAAGAGGCTTTAGGCAGTTCCTGTCCCCACTCCCACCAACTGTACTTGCTCTCTTTTTTTTTCTTTTCTTTTTCTCGTTTATTAAGCTAATGGCATTTTTTAGCTGATACTGGGTCTTTGATGAGGATAAAAAGACATTTTTTATTGTGTGCATTAAAGCCCCTTGTAAGGTAAATGACTTCCATGCAAACCACATTGTTTGAAGTGTCCTGCTTTTTCTGCCAGGTGGACTTGCAGGATTAACATAGTTTTATCACCTAGAAACAATCTTTCACTATTTGCAAGCAAAAAAAGATTCTGGGAGACAGAATAAAAACTCAGGCGCTTCCTCTGTGGAGACTAAGGCTGTTGAGAGAACATTTTAAGCGTTAAAGGATCACAGGAACAGCTTCTTTCTGGGACTTGTCATTTCCCCATTGTAAACCCCGTTCTACAAAGACTTGGGCATAGATGTCTGTGAATTGGTTGAGGTAGCTGGAGGGAAGCATGCATCCAGACAACATTTGTGTTTGGGATTGGCTCTTTCTCTCTTCTGTTCTTTTCCATTGTCAGGGACTCCAGAGCCATCTGGATCTGTGGCAGATTTTTTCCTCTATGTAGGTGGAACAAATTTTGCAGTTTCTTCAAGAGCGTATCTGGTTTTTTATGTTTCTCCCATTGAGTAATAGAATTGAAAATCACAGCAGTGATTGAAGCCGAGTTAGAAAGAGATCCCTCTTCTGACACCTCTCTCCCAGACCTGGCCTGCAGCGTTGCCCTGACACTAAGATGAGCCCACTGGTGTTTTCTTGGAGGATATGTCTTCCACATCTACTGCCATGGGAGGTAACAAGCTCTTTCAGCAACTTTCGTTCATGAAACTCCTGAGAAAGCTCTCTGTTGGTGCAACAGAGATGGAAACAGGCTAGGTGTTCTCTAGTTTAGCTGTTAGCACAGAAAAATTTTACGATCAGAAAGAACCCCCCTGGGGAGGTTCCTTCATGGCTCAGGTGCACAGGTAGTGTTCTCCTCAATCCCTTCAGTAGCGGAGAAGAATACTGAAACAAGGAGGAAAACCCATTTGATTAACATATGCCTTAGAGGCTGGTGTCACAGACAGAACTTTGGATTCTTTGATCATGGGAAGCTTTACGCTGTGCAGGGTCTCCTGGTGACAGATGGAGTTCATCTGTCCCAGAGGGGGAAAAGGATCCTTCTGTATGAGCTGTCTGGGCTCATTGAAAGGGCTTTAAACTAGGTTCAAAGGCAGAAGGGGATAAAACCATGCTTGCTAGAGTTGAGCCTAAGGGTGGCAGGCCACTGTTGGAAGGGAATTCGACAGCCCGGCTCAAGTGCATCTACACTAATGGACACAGCATGGGCAACAAACAGGAGGAGCTAGAAGCCATTGTGCGACACGACAGCTATGATGTAGTTACCATCATGGAAACATGACGGGATGACTCTCATGACGGGAGTGCTGCAATAGATGGCTGTAAGCTCTTCAAATAGAATAGGCAGGGTAGAAAAGGTGGCCAGGTGGCTCTGTATGTTAGAGAGTGTTTTGATTGTGTAGAAGTCAACAACTGAGATGGAGCGGTTGAATGTTTATGAGTAAGGATGAGGAGACAGGCCAATGAGGCAGATATCCTGTTGGGAGTCTGTTATAGACCACCCAATCAGAATGAAGAGGTTGATGAAGACAGCTGGCTGA
>JAVSBS010026535.1:0-53775 GCA_033124195.1 Coracias cyanogaster | reverse complement strand
GACTCAGCAGGTACTTTATGATGACTAACTCTCAGTGAAACATTTTTCTCTTGTCTATACACACAGCAAAAGAAATAACAAGTACAAGGCTTTTGATACGGACGTATGATGGCCACGATGTGAGTCACAGTCTGTGATGTTGCTTTATTTGAGGAGGAGGGGAGAGAGAAAAATAAAAGTCTTATTTTTGTTTGTTTGTTTTCTAATTACTTGAGCTATTTTTTCTTTGACTCGGCAACTCTGAACAGTACATACTGTACTACTGTAACCAGCAGTCAGGGCTGGGAAGTTTAATGATGGGGATGATAAAAGTAAATATCCTGCATTCTCAGAGGGATTAGGAGGAGATGGAAGAATTAGTCTCATTATGGTTTTGTGTGGTGTCACAGTCCCTTTCTGCATCAGTGCTATCCTGTATGTAATCTTTAGACCTGTGTTTCTCAAGTGAAGTACTAATAACAAACAAGAATCAGAGTAGTTTTATTTTCATTTACAAACCCCGTATTAAATAATGAAAACATCCACCTTGCACGAGAAAGCACACTGCAAAGAAAGCAGTGGAGTCTTATTTTCAGTAGTGCTTATGGCCTTTTTGGATAATGTCTTAAGAAGGGAGTGGAGAGTGATTTTGATTGACATGAAAAAATTTGATTGACATGAAATACCCTGTACCCCACAATGCTTTCCTGTCTGTCTGGATGCTACATAGTAAGAGTTTTACTCATCATGGCACAGCTTCACTTGGTTGTCTCATTCAGAATGGTTTGAACCTCAAATTCGAAGGTGAGGCCTTACTACTTTTAAAGGCATTAAGTTGCATTTGTGTTTTCCTGTAACGAAACACTCAAGCCTGTAATGGATTGCAAGGGATTCTCTCTGCAAGGGGAAGAAGTGCAGCCCGCAGACTGCTTTGTGCAGGAAGAGGTGTTCATTAATGCACTTGTCATCTTCGCATTCTGTGCCAACCTGCTTGGTTAATACAAGACATTCACATGTCAGGATGTTTAATATAAGACTTTCTGGCTCTCTAGGGGAAGAGCCTCACTTTAGCGAGAGTTGTTCTTGGGAGTTGGTTGGATGTGAATTTTAAGCGGGACATCCAGGCAGAAAAGTTGGTGTTGATGGACACCAGGAAGCAGATTCCAGATAACTTCTTTTAAAGATGCATGACCCCTCAAGAACTGGGAATTGAAAATTGTTTCTTAAAAGCTCTGGAAAGCACATTCTTCCCTCTTCAATGAGCTCTTCTGAGAAGTTTCAAGCCGTGAGGAAGCTTTGTGGAAAGACAGTGGGGTTCTTGGGAAAGATGGGCTTGCCACCCAGTTCTTGCATGGGTTACAGCTCCGATCTAGTTCCTTTCCAGAGGCTGTCGTTACAGATTTTGAATGCTTTATTCCATGTTCTTGCTTCCGATGTCCATCACAGTACTGGAAAACCTATATATGTTCTCTTGAAGCCTTTAATTACGTGATATAAGCCATGTCCCTTTTAGAGCCTATTCTTTTTCCAGACAGGGTGGCCTGTGGATGACATACTCTTGCAAAGGAATAGGACTTTGCACTTGCTGTTGATGGCTTTCCCTTCTTCTCTGTTTCTTACCATATTTTTTTCAGTTCAGAATGGTTCTTTGTGATTGTAATTGCGCTAAGTACATTCAGTAATGCAGAAGTGACCTATTTTGTGCACAGTTTAGCTGATTCTGCAGTTGCCTGTAGGGTTTCCTAGCAATGTTCTTGAGCCACTCCTTGGCTTACAAAAGCCCGGTAAGTTAAGCATGGCCAGCACAACATACTGGAGGCAAGGAAAGTTCAAGGTAGTGGAAGAGGATGAGCCATACAGGTGTGAATGGGTTGGACCAAGTGTTTATAAAGCAAGGTGGAGGCCTCTGGAACAGACTGGGAGGACTAGAGTAGATGTCATAAAATGTGTTAAACTGTTGGAGGTCCTTTGTACAAGTTTGTTAATATCCAGTGACATGGCCAGATATTGTGCCTCAGTAGACTCAGCAGTTAACGTATGACACCTCTGGCATCTGAGGTACATACTCAACTGTAAAAAAACAGATGAGCTGGGACCCATTAGCATAAACACTCGGCAGCACTAGCCCTGGTAACAGATTGTTCTGTGCCTCATTAAAAAGGAGGTAGCACTGTCAGAGGAGTCAGTGCCGTGTTTGCTACATAATCAGTTAATTTTGCTTAATAGTGCATTGCGTCGCAAATGTGCAAAACGGCAGTCGCTTCACTTTCCACATAAAACCTCCACTTTGGTGCAGCTGAAATTTAAATGGAGTGTGTTCGCAGGCAGTGTCCATGCCTAACCCCCGTCCTGGGTTCTCCCAGCAGTGCTCTGGCCAAACTCTGTGGTTGTGAAGATTCCAGGTACAGGTTCCTCAGACTAGAAGTTAGATGCACATGAGGGTGGTCATTCAATATCTGCTGTGCTTGTGGTTTTTTAATTCTTATATAAGACGCTGTCAAGGACTTCCCCACATTTCATTGGCAGATACTTCAGTGCCTGTCTTTCATCTAAGCGATACTTAGAATATGAAAGTTAGCATTACCGATTTGTAATGAGATGAATCCAAGTATGTCTATCTTAACGTGGATCTTTACATTTTATTGCTCTTTGAGTGCAGCTTTCGGGAAGATGATTAACAAGTCAAATACAGTAAGACAAAATATGTGGAGAAGCCGAGTTTAGACTGCTGTTTGGGGGCAGATTATTAAAGATTACAACTCAAGTTTTGGAAGATCAGCATATTACACAGTAGTATGGCATATCCAACAATTAGTGCTAATCGTATACTGCTTGAATTTGTAGTGAAACGGGGTATGCGTCAATGGTTTTCTTCAGATAAAAATTAATATATTCAGCGTAAGTAAGTATATTCTGTACTCACATATCCCAGCCTGAGAATATTATAGGGATCTAAAAATAATGTGAGTTTATAAACTCTGTAGTGTGATGTGAACGTCTTGTTATAAAAAAACCCAAACAAAACATGCACAAAGTAATACTTTGTGTGAGGGACCGCTGTTTAGAAAAATAGGTAGACATGCAATTAAGTTCATCTTTCTTAAGAAAAGCAGGCAAGCTCCTGCTTAAATCTAAATGTGCTTAAGTTGTTTTTGCTTCAATAAATACTTAAGTACATTTGAAGTTAATAATCCACACAAAAGATTTTCCTCAGTAAAGACTTGCATGTGCACAAAGGGAGAAAGGCGCTTCAAAACTTAAGTATGATTATAGGTGTAAGCCATGGGTTTGATTTTAGAAGAACCTGGAGGAAGTAAGTGCACAAATCTAATTGAAATTCAATGAGTCTGGAACATCTAATTGTCTTGGGTCCCTCTGAAAGCCTCGACCTCTTTTAAATGCTAACAACTGAGGGAGGTGCTGGCTCTTATGAACTGATTTCACATTAGCACACCACTACCTTGCTGGATGTTCCTCCCCAGACACTCAGTGTGAGAATCCTCTGCGTATGGTTTCTCCAGTATTGCCAAATACTGGTGTCGCTTTGAATATTTTTGTGAACTAAAAAAAAACACATCAAAATGCCAATGTGTTTACAGACTTTAGTATTTATCATGCAGGGACAATTGCAGAGTGTAAAGGTGGTGTGGGCAGGGGGAAGTGATGGTTCAGTTGCAGAGCTGTGAAGTGATGATCAGAAGAGCCTTTTGCAAGCTACCAGGGCCCGGGTGAGATTTTTAATTAATAGGTGCCTGACCTGGCCCCCTACCTTAGTCCAGGCATCCTACACAGGAAGATTTGCCTCTAAATTTTGTATTTTGCTCTTTCTCTGCTTTTGAAAGATGAACCAAAACTTTTTTAAAAATCCTTGAATTTGAGGTGCTTGGTTGATTCCATCTGAAGCCATGGCTGTGACTTCCCAGGGGATATTTCCATGCTCACATAGGCTAGCTACATCTCAGGGCACAGAGAGGAGCACTCCTTCTGACAGCCACTTTTTCCACGGCAGTGTAAGCTGACCCTAAGAAGGTCTTTGGTTGTCCTGGGTTCTCCCTCCTCTCTGCGCATCCCCTGTGGTTTCCTGTTTCCTACCTTTCCCCAGCAATGTCAATTCTTCTGCTGTTCAGCAGGCCAGTTCAGAGAGCTGATGTGGCCAAAACCAGTGCCACCCAACGTGAGCCTGCACTCACATTGTGGTGATGGATCTGTGCGTAGGCAGGCACCTCTCTGAATGGGGGAACTGCTAAGGGTGGAAAATAATACACCAGGAGAAAATCAAAGGTATTTTAATGTTGGGCTTGTTACCCACTCATGCAACCACCTAAGCATCTCCAGAAAATCCTGGGGGCCAGTGCAAGGGACAGGCCTGGGCAGTGTAAGAAGAGACCTGCTTGAGGCAGCATTGCCTTTGAACGATGTGCTCCTTAAAGCACAGTTTTTGCCCTGCTTGGCAGGTATGTACTTTACAGCTGTAGCAGCAGAGATACGATGCTGCTGCAAACAGATGCACTGGGACATGAAGAACAATGCCTTTGAAAAGAAAGGGGAAGGTTGGGGGTGACTGGCTCTTAGGACAGTAGTACAGGAATCTCAGTAGTGCACTGCACCTGGCAAGGCCAGCCCTCATGTTTGAGCTGTGTGGCCCATGGTGTCTGTGGCCATGGGCAGGCAGTGGCACAGGCTACTTCCAAATGGCAGGTTGCTCAAATCAAGGGGTCTTGTTTAATGAGGCCTACAGGATCTCTGAAATGCCTTTTATTTTATTTTATTTTTTATTAAAAATGACTGGCAGCAGTATGCCCTTCTGCAGTTGGCATACTTCTCCATTAGCTCTTCCACTTGCATGTAGACACATACAGTCCAACTCACCCAGCAGCCTGTCACATGCGATTTGTATGCTTTGTTTAAGAAGCAGCCTATAGACAAAACCCATTTGCTTCTCCCTTTGTTGCATTAAGCTATTGCTGAGGGGATTTTGTAGGCACGGATGGGCTAGGCACCTGATTTCTACTGACTTGAGTAGGAGTCAATGCACCTGCTGCTGCCTCTGGTGACTGAAAATCTCCCCACCAGTTTTGGCTCGCTGAAAGTGCCTTCATTGTGTTTGGAAAGGGATGAATAAGTCTTTAAATAAGGAGTGCGTGCTCTTTGGGGGTGAAGGTCTTGTCTCATTAAACCTCTTAGTATGCAAGCTAAATAAAATGAAGCCTTAAACTAGAGCTAGTAGCAACTTCGTTACATCTTTTCTTCAGTCACATATTTCCACTGTGGAGAGCAAGGCAGATGGCCAGGAATTTCTGCTGCCCTGGTTCTCTCTGTTGAATTTGATGATGGTGGATTGTGTCTCCACTGGGCTGCTACACCAAGCTGGCTTCTAGTGTGGGTAGCATTCACCAGAGCCTGAGAAGAGTGGCTCAAAGGCAGGAGTTCGCATGCGAGGACTTTTAAAGCTGGGTCTTACCTGTGCTCTATGTGTGATGGCTGTTCCTTGGGATCTCTTCCAGAGCCTTACATGTTTTCCATGTTGTTACCTGCAGCACTGAAGTGCAATTTCTCAAGTTACTTTTTATTTTGTTTAATGGAGTTAACTCTGGTTACTACATTTATTGGGAGGGGCACACACTGTCAGATGCATGAGGAGTTTGCAAGTGCTGGAGAAGTACCATCACACAGGTAAAATTACACAGGTTTTGCATAGTTAGTAGGTTTCAGAAGCTCACACCAAAGCGTGTTTTTAAACAAGGAACCACTTTGAAGAAAACCGAAAACATCTCACATAGTGCAATCTGCACTTTCCATCTCAGATCTTTTCCTGTCTTTTTATAGTAGCCAGTCCTTGATATAGCATAAGCTCTGCGAAACTTTATTTTTCCTTCAATGCTGCTATGTTTAAATCAGAGCAAGTTAAAATGTTTAATAATTTAAAGTTGCATGTGCAGTATAATTGTGTTTTTGTTTTGCTATCTGTGTCGGAGTTTAACAGCCAGGCATTTACAAAAGTCCTCCACATCATGGGACATGTTCTGCTTTCACTCTGCTTACCAGGCTCTCACTGGCATGAGACAGAGGTCCTGTTAGAGCCCAAGGAGAGACCAGGAGTGTACCTTTTATTTTAAAGCTGCTTCTTTTCTGAGGTGCAGGTTTGGATTTCCCAGAGCCGATGAGGAGGTTAATGGTCAGGATCCCAATCAGTGCTGCGTGGCCATTTCTGCACCCGCTGGCCGGGGTGCTGGGCAGGTAGGAGCAGGAGGTTCTGCCCGCCTGGCTCCTGCCCGACACCTACAAAGTTAATCTGCTCTTAAGCTTGTTTGCGTTCCCTTCTTGAACAATGTGTGCTGTGTGCATTGTTTGTTCTTCAGCCTTTTAGTCAAGCAGAAGGGCAACTTTCTGCACTTACTTTATGCCAAAGCAATGAAAGTATTTTCCCCATGTTCGTAACTAGACTCAGTCATGAGCTTAACCATTTAGTACCTGCTTTAAAATAAGCTCAGAGGAAGGGGAAGGGTTTAAAAATTATTGTAGGTTAGGCATACTTCTGCTTTACTGGGAGGTGGACAGGTATTCTGGGCAGTAAAAAGTACAGAGAAACTTGCAGTGAAATCTAAAGCAATCATTAGTGTGGGTCATTTTGATGTGTGGATTAGTATACAACGAATAATACATATTCTGGTTTTTGAGCCAAGGCTATAATTCAGCTAAGAGGCTTGATATAGTACAAACGAAGGTAAGATAAACACTGGCTCTCTTCTCCTTTATTCCTACAACTTTCTTCCAGTTCTTTGTTGGGCTCTCTGACAAAGCCAGTGGAAAAATATAAATGGCTAGTGGGCATAATCTCTGATTTTCTGGTCATTCAACCTATTTATATTTTTTTTTTTCACTAATGCCATATGCCTTCTGTGGAAAGGAGCTAGTAGCAATACTGCGTGTCCCAGGAAAGGCGCTTCCATTTTTCATTTGAGAGGGCAATGCAATACTACAGAGTGTGTTATGGGCTTGGAATAGCCCTTATTACAATCACAAGTATTAAAGATTAATGTCATGACATGTGAATTATTATTTTGCAGTGCCAGTCACTGCAAGTATTCCCTGTTGCACTAAATGTAAGGAGCAGCATATTGGGGAGCAACATATTGGGTTTGGACAATGGATTATCTGGTGGGCTGGGGGGTGTGGAAGCAGACTGCAGTATTTCCTGTAACATACTGTTTATTTTCACTGCTTACCCAGTCTGACTTTCTCTGGCAAAAGCCCAGCAGCTACACCTGAGGACTGCGTGCCAAGCTTGGTAGGTCTGACAAAAACAGTACAGCAACATTGATTTTTTTTGCGGAGATTTCTTTCTGTAGGAAACGGTAGCCATGAAGGCTCTTCACCAGGATCACTAATGACAGGGTGCCTTGCCACTGCCTTATTTGTGCAGTATTTTGAATGAGTTTCATGGAGTCTTCATGAATAACGTTGCCAGCTTTCAACGTGTAGCAGGAGGAGCAAGGTCTCCATTAAGACCTTGACTCATGGGGTGGTGGGGTGAAGCTCGCACCTTCTCCAGGTTGGGCAGGCAGCAGCACTGTGCCAATGGAGGCTCACCCTGGAGGAGAGGCAGGTGGCATTTGTCCCGCCAGCCCTGCCCCGAGGGCTGTGTCAGGGATAGACAGCTTCATTCTGTGGATAAGGCAGGAGACATAGCCTGATCCCATGGGTGGGGATTAGAGCCAAAGGCTGCTAAAGGAGTGTACTGAATGGATTTATATCCTGGCCGTGAACTGCCACTTGCTGGCCAGTGGCAACCTTTTGGGAAGCACTGGTGAGCCTCCCACCCCAACAGTCCTGGGCAACACTTGTGGGGTGCTGTCTGCCCTCTACCAGACTGGCTTCCTCTGCCCTTTGCACACAGCTGATGCTGCTGGACCTAGGGTCTTTCCCCAGCCTGACCATTTATGCAAGTATTGATTTGGTCTTTCCCCTGCATCGCATGAGAGAGGCGAGTTTCATCATCACCCTCCTCCTGCCACAGCAGCCTGCAGGAGCAAGCCCTTTTTGGGGTTTGGGGTACCACGAAAGCAGCGGGTACAAAGCCTGAGCCCTGGCCTCTCGGTCAGCCCCCTGGCACAGCGTGAGCACAGTTGAGTGCCTGTGTTGTGGCTCACATGCCTGCTCATATCCCCTTGGGTCTGGGCTCTAATCCTGGCTTGAAATTTTAAATATTGACAGAGTTAATTCCTGACTGCTTCAGACTGCAGAAACTGGTCTCTGATAAGGCTGTGTTTAATAAGGATATTCGTGGTAAAGAGCTTTGTTGGCTAGACAGAGCTTTACCTTCCCGAGCTCTGCTCTGGTGGGTGAGGAAGAGGAGGTCCCCTCCCAGCACCCTCCCTTCTTGCAGCCTGGCAGTGCAGTGGAGTAGGACACACAGAGGGGGGATATGTCCTTCGTCCCCCCTCTAAATAGCTATAAAATACCTTTACACTGTTGGCTGCAAGCAGCACAAGAAGCCAGAGAAAATGTACTGTTGTGGTAAGCCTAAAATTTGAAATGCCAAAAATAAAAGCAGCCTACCTTACTTTTTCCACCTTACATAGCAGTTTCCAACCACATCAAGTGAAAAGTCTAGGTGGGTGTATAGTGTTTATCATCACTGAGTAATACACATTACATTAGCTGGGACGTTTGTTTTGTTCCTGACTGCTGGTTTTAAAATGGTTTTAGTGAGGGCAGGAAAAATGATTTAAGTTTATATTGTCACCTGAGAGATAGGGGAGTGTTCCTGATCTGGGGAGGAAAGCTAGGAATGTAAGTAATACTTTTTTTTTTTTAATCTGCAGCAATTGTGTCCTCCAGTATTTGAAAATTGTTTACATAGGTGGCAGCAAAATTATATATCCAAAGCAAAGAACAACTGAGAACAGATCCACATCCAAAATTGTACTTTTTTTTTCCCCTTGTGGTATCTCTTGTAGGAAACAATTGTAAGCCTCTTTTCCAGGGAGAGAGCCTTGGCCCTGGCTGAATTTCATCCAAAGTCAAGTGCTAACCAGTGCATGG
Source organism: Coracias cyanogaster (assembly GCA_033124195.1). Taxonomy (NCBI): domain Eukaryota; kingdom Metazoa; phylum Chordata; class Aves; order Coraciiformes; family Coraciidae; genus Coracias; species Coracias cyanogaster. The sequence continues at coordinate 44,751 of JAVSBS010026535.1, read as the reverse complement.
AGGAGAGCTCACTGCAGCATGGGAAGCAAGCGATGGTGCAGCATCGCTGATGTGGAGGTGGTACTGGGGCAGTGGACATCAGTGAGGGAGCAGCAGACATGGTGCATGTCATAGTGATGCTTTGCAAATGAAGAGGGCAGGTTTTGGTGGCCATGCAGGGGTAAGGTCTACCCTGAAAACAGTCAAAACAGCAAGAAAACATGTCATGGCCTGCAAAAGTTTTTTACCCTATGCATTCCACAAATGGCAGCGGTGCAGTGCTGGGGCTGAGCAGGCTGTGTTGGGTTGTCACCAGTATATGAGGAGGGATGGATTGAGGAGGTGCATGAAAGCAGAATGAGAGGCGAAGTCCAAGTCTACCAGATTTTACAGGCTTTGAAAGTCAGAAGCATACCAAATACAGACCCAAAGGATACGTAAAAGCTAGCATAAGGGGAATGCTGGTGCATCTGGAAGTGCTGGACAAAGAAAACCTTGTTACCTTGTGGGGCTTTAGCCTGTGATGCATTCGTTTCAGTCACAGGATGTTCAGGTTTAGCCAGGAGTTGGCAGACAGATAGACCACGAGGCAGTTCACAAAGTGACTCAGTCTAGGTGAGCGTGAAGAGTCATCCACATAAAGGTAACGTATTACAGTATTTTCTCAGAAACTTCTATTTTTCTGGGTTTTCATGGTTTTGTGGTAACACTTGGGATTTCATTAGTGGTAGTTTTCCAGCTGATGCATTGCTTCCCACTTGCTCTGCCACCCAGTCACACCTCCACCTCTGCAGAACAGAGATACTGTTTGTTTGCCTGACCCATCACCTGGCTGTTGCTGGTGTCCAGGTGGTCTTTCCTTTTCAAGAATCAGTCAGTCAGAAGTATCATCAGTGTAAAAGTTGTAGCAGTGTCCTATTTCCTCACTACCTCCCTGTTTTCCTTTACCAGCCACAGCAGTTGTGCTGCTTTGTGTTAACTTCGTGGAGGACTGAGAAGCATCTGTGATATGTGATTTAAGGCACTGTTTCCACAGTCAGGCAAACTCTTCAGAACTACTGTTTCACTTGGCCTTTCTTTCTAGAAAGCCATGGCCTTGAGGCTGCGCCACATGGTGGTGTTTTCGTTTCTAAATGAAGAGGGTAGGCAAAGCACTGTATTTATTTACGCTGGATTTTCTTAGAGGGACCTGAATAGGAAAGTTTCTGCTCTAAATGAGGGTAGAGAGATTTCTCCTTTGGACTGGGGTTTATCAGTTTGTTGTCTTGTCATTGATGCCTGTTAAATTGCTGTGGAAGCACCAGAGTGAGTAGCTAGTGATCTTTTCAGAAGTAAAAGAAATGAAAAAATGAAGGATTAAATAGCTTACTCTCTGAGGCTAAAACTACAGGTATCAAGTGCTTTGTCTGTTTTCTTGTTAGAGTATTGTTTGTTACAAGTCGTTTACTTGAGAAGGGTTGAAAGAAGGTCTGTAGTCCCGTTCTGTTGGTTCAGATGAATTACCATGTGTGTCGCTAGTAGTAATTCCTCTTCCCAAACATCCCTGCCTGCCTTCCCACTCGTTTGGGGCATGAGTGTTGTGCCTCCAGTCACTTTAATAAAAACGCTATGGTCTTGAGACAAATTTCACCTTTTTCATATACTGTTAGTATCATTTGGGTTATTTCTGTGAGCATGCAAAGATGAGAACAGCTTGCACAGAGCTTGCAATCTTAGCCATGAAAAGGGAGAAGCTAAAGTAAGACATAACTTTGGGGAGAGAGGAGAAGATCATCATGTTCTAACTTCAGGTGCCTCTGTGCCTCACATGAGCAGTGGGGCAGTTTTGATATCAGGTGCTCTCAAACAAGCCTCTGGTGTCAGGATGTCTCAGGAGCCTCAGCTCCCATCTTGGACATCCAAGATGGCCAAAGATGGGCAGTGGGGCTCATTGTGCTCTTTCTTGCCCTCTGTCCCCAGCGTGGTGTGGATCTCCTGCTGGGGATGCAGAAGGTGTTCACCCCAGAATTGGGATGTTTACTGTCGGGCCATGTGGGGTTGGTTTAATATCAAAGTACTTTTAAAAACACCCAGGCAGGCAAGACAGTGGCTGCTGGTAAAATGACTCTGGGAAGATGCCTTAAGGGAGATTAAGATACATCACTGAAGCTAGTAACTGGAAAGATCCTAACTCCTCAGCTCCAGTTTGTTTTGCCAGTGTTAGGAAGCAACAGATCAAAGGAACTATAAACAGTTAAAAAACCTCTCCAGGCAGAAAGGAGGCAGTTGTTTGGGAGCTGCTCACTGGGAACAGACACCTGCCTGTGCGTTTGTAGGAATCTCGGCTTCTCAGCAGCTCCCAAAACATGTGGTAGCATGGGACCAAGCTAGGAGAGACATATATCCTCTTTTGTATTGATTTTAGAAAACATTATGCTGCTTACCTTCTGTTAGTAGTAAACCATATTTTGATTTGAGAAAGCTGTTTTCTGGGGCTCCTGGTGCCAGCGGCCAATGGGTCCTGGGGGTTCCTCAAGCACTGGCCCACAGAGCTGCTGTCTCCCAGCCCTGGTGGGTGCTTTTGGAGAGGGAGAAGGGGTGCAGGCATGCTAGGGAGCATGTCAGTCACTGCTCGCTGCTCTGTTGTGCACTCATGCCTGCACACCCCAGGGGAAGCAGTAAAGGAGGAAGGTGTTAAGGAGTTTGGGCAGGTAAGCTCAGGCACCTCCCAGCACTGCAGCCCACATCCTTTGCGGGAGGCAGTTATGGCTACAGGTACCAGCACATCCTTCAGCTCAAGGCATGTAGATCCAGAAAGCCTGAGCTTTTTGAGCAGTTTCCTTTTCAGTCTGTCCTGCCTTCTTTGAGGGTTTCAAAAATCAACTTTTCCAGTAAACAAGAGTCTCAGTCTTTCCCCTTGCGCTTCCTTGCCTATCCCACTCCAGAAAAAGGAGTTGCTTGGCCTCGCTGGCAGAAAGCCTCTCATAAATCTCTGCGGGCCAGATGGTTTGTAATTTATTGCCCGCCTGCCCCACCAAATATTTTCAAATTGATCATGTTACTTGCTGGCCTGCCTTTTGCCATCCATTTCCCCCCTCTTTTCCTTCTAGCAAAGTATTTATCCCAGGCCTTTTGCACATGTAAAAATCTTCAGTTTAGATGCCTCAGTTTCAAAAGACTCTATTTCCTCTGCTTTAGGTATAATTTGTCCTCTTGACTTTGACTTCTCCACAAGAGGAACCTGTGTCACAGAGGAATCTATGGCTATTGGGTTGCCTTCTGCATCTGCTGGAGGCACTACTTGAAGCAACAGCCTCTGTATTTAGGAGGATTAAACCGTGTCCTTTCCTGGATCTCTCCTGCCACATGTCATTTCTTGTATGTGAAGTTGTTTATTTGGCTAGATGGTGGCAGTCTCTGGCTTTTGCTATCTCTGCAGACGCATATGGTCCTGCTGATAGAGAGTCCTGTGTGTCTGCCTCAGATTTGCGGGTGACGGTGGCATGTGCAGAAAGAAATGGGTGGAGTTGGCTGCACTGTACAGCATGCAAGGCCCTGCAAAATCCCTATCTGTGGGAATTGCTAGTCAGCTCTTATCAGTCACGTCTCGACGCAGTGAGTTGTAGAAATCAAATGAGCAGACAAGTCAATTGCTTACGTCAGTCAGAAGTTTGCACTGGGGATGTGATAGTCCAGGGCCCCTTGCTGGGTAGTGTTCCTGGGTTTGATTATGAGGGCTGTAACAAAATGAAAACCTGACAGTGCAGTTTTGTTCCTGTCTTGCTTTCTATTTTTTTCCTTCTTTCTTGCTCAAAACGTTTTTTCTCGCTGTCATTTGGGGGCAGGCAGAGCAGAGAATCTGTCCTTGCTATAAAAGTAGAGAAAGCTTTGCCCTGTTACTTTATAAAACAAGTTGTTGTGACATACCACACGGTTCCTCACATCACTCAGTAGTTCATTAGTCTGTCACTGTACAAGCTTATTAAATGACAAGCTAAAAAACACAAGACAGTACAACGGTCCATTAAAATTCATAAAGGATATCAAATATTCAAAGCAAGGGATGTAAAAAGAAGCCATTTGCTGTAAATACTAATACCTGTAGTTGCATAAAGATCATGAAGAAGTGCTGCGCACTGCCAGGCAGCAGACCGCTGCTGACAGACCTGCAGCTGCCTGGGAATCCCTGCAGTTATATATTTCCAGAGACCTGCTTCTGCTTCAGCAAAGATCTCCTTCAGAAGCTCCAGCCTGTCATGTGAACCTCTTCTCCTAAACAAACACCACCGCTAACTTGAAATTGGAGGCAGGATCAATTACTTTCAAGCTCTCAGTGGCAGGGAGTAACAAGGCATGATGTTATTCATTTCTCATGTCTGGGGCAAAAGCAATGGACCTCTGGCTTAACATTTTGGAGGGCTTTTTTTTTTTCCTGTACTACTTTCCCTGGACTATTCATGTCATTTGCCATGATATCCTCTAGTAATTCTTAAGTTTCTTCATAGCTGCAAATGCCTGTATTAGCAAAACAGAATTTTACTTCCCAAGTACAGGCAGCAGGCAAACTTCAATGTGTTCAGGACAGGCATTCTGAATAAAAGCTTCAGAGCTCCTATTAGTTCTTTCAACAGCAAATCCCAAATTCAGTTTAAGCTTCACCCCACCTTTTGGAATAATATCTAGCCTTAAATGCAAAAACTTAAAGCAATGGAGAATGTACCCCGCCTTTAAGTGTGTTTTTCAGAAGGTTAATTACCTTCCCTGCTAATATGTACATGCTATTTCTGCTGTGATTTCAGTTTCCAAACACTTGGGCCTTGTTAAGGCTTTGTCTGTTAGTTATACAGTCCCCTGCCTCCTCTACCCAAATCTGTAATAAACTAGTTTTTGAGGCTTTTGTCTGTAGCGCTTCTAAAAATAATTTCTTATTGGAATCCAATTGAATCCAAGGGAAGTGAGGTGATAATCAAATGATGTCACCCTCACGTCTTAGCGCTGCATCTCGCTGCCTGCCAAAACTAGCAACTGTTGCTATGTACCCAGGGGAAGGTGATACTCCCTGCCTTTTCTTGGTGCTGGAAAGCACTCCTTTCCAGTGCTTGTCAGACCCCTGAGAGCTGCTGATGTCTGTCCCAGGCTTTTCATTTTACCTTTAATTGTTGGGATAGCCATGGAGGAACGTGGATGGTGTCCTGTAGGAGTCTTTGAATTTTCCCTGTTCCTGAAGAAGACCATTTCTGAAAACTACTGCCAGCCTGGAGGACTGATGTGATTTGGTTCATGAAGTGCCTCTATGGCAGTGCTTGGGCTCTGGGTGCAGACCTCACCACAGTGTGTGATGATGTCCAAAAATCTGTGCATCAGAACAACGGCATGATGCCATTTATTTCCTTTTCTCAGTAGCAGCCCTGCAAACTTGGCTGATTGTAGCCAGCTTTTCTCTGGGTACTTCCAAAAGATTAAAAAACCCCCACCAAAACAGCAGGGGTCATGATCATTTGACACATGGGGCTCCAGCAGTTCTCCAATAGTGAACCCAGTCCTGTTGTGAGCGGTAGGTAGATGATGTAGCAGGTTGCTTTTCTCTCCAGTAAGAGTCAGCATGAACTGGGGGATTCACTACCTGGCAGACAATGTTCAGTACCTCAGAGGGACTGGTTGTCAACAAGACTAGAGTTGTGGATTGCTTTTTTTTCCCATACCCTCCTAGCAAAACATGCTGTTGGGGTGTCCCAAATCTGCTCTTGATAAGACTACTTGTTAGCAGTGTGTGCTCATGAAAGGTTAGATGCCCCTTCTGACAAGCATGTGATGACTATTAATACTCACAGGAGTTGGGGTCTGGCACTGTTACCTCCTTCCCACTGGTGCTGTTCCTCTGCAAGGCAGAGCCCTGAGTTTGCAGAGACCTCTCCAACACGCCCAACATCACAGCTGACCTCTCTCGGTTCATACCTGGGACCTGGCCTGGCCTTGCTCCCCCTGCATTGGCCAGATTGTTTGCCTGGAGTCACCAAACATTTTGCCCTCCCATGGCTTTGCCAGCTGGCCCCTTCCCCAGCGGGAGGGGAACTGCAGGTGCAGGGCTCTCCCTTGCTGCCTATGTCCCTAAATGACCTCCACCCACCTCGGACTCAGGGTGGAAACCCTGGAGTGAAACAAGTCAAATGTTCATAAGGCCCTGCTTAGTGCCAGCGTGTCTTGGCAGCCACTCCCTGCCCTGTTGCAATTAAAAGGGATTGCTCACAGTTTTTTCTTCATTTTGCTACAGTTGTTATCTAAAAGTACAAGTTCGGTCTTTGTGTTTTTGGGCAGCGTAAGAGTGCTGGATCGCAGGCAGCCTGAGATATGATCCTGGTTTTGTACAGGACTTCATTGTTTATTTTAAGCATGCATGGTTGCAAACAGCATTGTACCCAGTTCCAGCAGTGTCCTAATTCTGGGAAGGGAGCAGGGGATGGAGAAGGGGCACAGCAGAAGAAAGCGCTCTGTGTTCGCTGGCCGGAGTACCAGAGTGATAGGGTAGGGCTGAAGCACCGAGGCATTTTATGGCATTATAATTCCTAGGGGCTCTTTTCCAAGCATGTCTGTCATCCAATATATAGCAGCAATCCACAGCTAATTGACATGTAAGTGCCCATAAATGGTGGAGTAAAGTTATTTAAAGTTATTGAAGTTATTTTGCCTTTCACCAAGTGAAGAAAACCTGAAGTTATCTAGGAAAAAAGGAGAGGAGGAAAAAACCAGCAGAGCACCATACTGTGACTTGTTCAGAGTAGCTTCTGGATGTATCTTGAGGTCATCTTTCCTGAAAGCCTTTGAAATTGAAAGACTATGGACTCTTGCCTCTTGGCACACAGATTGATTCCTTCCCTTCTCCTCCTCCTGGCAGATTCTGCCTAACAGTTGCCATTTTTTTTCCCCCTCTTTTAATACCCCTGCTTGTTATGCTTTTCTTCATTCAGGTCTAAAGCCCTAAGGACTGTGTGGAAGCAGCAAAGAGGACAGAGTGTACTGGATGCTAGGGCCAAGGGAGAGGGGGTGGGCAGAGGGAAGAGTTGACCCTGTCTCCAGGCTTTGGTCCTAATCCTGCAAACTTTTTCTCCCATGAAGAGTCCTGCAGAGGTCAGCCAAACTACTTGCACAAATGACGATTACTTGCTATTCAGCATCAAGCTCAGATTATACTTAATCATAATAACATGGTCAGAGTTTGTGATAAGGCATGGATGGAATGGTTTAAGCCAACTGAACAGAGACGCTGCTGAAGACATGCATGAGATTAATTAAGTAGAAATTTTGCTTGTTTGGCAAGCAGGTCTGAGTTAGGCCAAACTCTGGAACTCCAAGAAAGTAGCTTCCTAAAAAGAACATAAATGCAGTGCCACCAATATCCAACATGTGCTCCCTGGCATTGACCCCAAGGAGGAAGGTTAGTCCAAGTGCATGTAATCTTTCCAGGAATTATCTGCCCAGGTGGCCCAGTTCCCTGTGTGCCCATATCTTGTGCACTCCCATGTTTGGCACTGCCATCAAATCAGGAGGCAGTATTTCAAACCACCCTGTGCTCCCGTTGCATTTGTGATTACGTTGTTGGCTCTTGCAGTGGAAACCATTTGTTGTGGCCCGGAGCTGCACAGTAGCTCGCCTGATGCAGCCCTGAGCCAGAGCTGCTGCTCACAGTGTGGCACTAGAGCAGCAGAAAGGAGGTTAAAATGTACAAAAATTTCGCCCTCTTGTGCCATAGTGCCTTATGACTACATCTAGGGTCTTCTAAAACAAAAGGCCTGTCAGGTAGCTGGAGTTGGTTTCCTGGAAAATCAGCTTCAGTCCTCACTGTTCTACTGGACAGATATTTTCTGGCAGCATGCCTATATTAAGCTACTTCACTAAAATGCAACTTAGTAAAACACAACTTAGAGCAACATGGGGTCCAAAGTGCCCAACACTTCTGCAGCAATGGAGAAAAGATGCCCCTCTATGAATATAACTAAGGTTTTTTGCCATCCTGACTTTAATTGCTTTTGACACACTCGTTTAAAGGCAAGTGGGGCAGGGGGGACAACTCTTCAGTGTGAGTCAAACAAGAGGAACCCAAGCGCTGCCTGCTCCTACCCGTGCAGGCAGTGCCAGGGGGGCAGCAGCTGACGAAGATGGCAGCTGCTGCAGATGCAGGAAAAGACAAGTACCCATCTGCTCCCTCCCGCTGTCTTCCGCCTCTGTTAGAGCATTGCTGTTTGTCCTGCTGAATCCTTATGTGGCTATCACTACCCGTCTCCCCAAAGGCCCAGGCTATGGTGAAAGGCTGGGCTTCCTCCCAACCTCTTCCTCTTTATTTATGTGTCACAGGAGGAAAAAAGCTAGACGGAGATAGGTCATCCAGGGTCATCCTGCTGTAGTTATGATGATGGCAACAATTCATAGCTGAAGCATTTGATTTGTTAACCTTATAAAAGGATGCCATTAAATACTGTATTTAGCTCCTCAGGGGAAGTAGCCTAGTTTCTTTTTCATTTTCCTTTTCTCATCCCTGTTTTAACATTAGTGACTCAGCTGTCAGTCTGCTTCGGAAGGGCCACTGGGGTTATAGCTGTGATTGGATGGCACCAAGAACCCATTTCTGCTGAAAATAATTAATATGGTGCATTTTCACCTCAAAAAGAGCTTGATACAAAACTACTAGAAGGTTTTCATTAACTTTTTCAAGCTTTGAAACTTGCCTGTGAACGAAATTTGAAATTTCTTTTTGTCTGCTCTTGTTTATCCCTGTCAACAGGGCAAAGTCTGGCAAAGACTGGGGCGTATCTAACCCTACACATCGAGGGCATTCCTGTTCCAAGTCCACAAAGCAGCTCACAGGGTATGCATTTAGATACATGGCAGAGCCTTTGGAGGCAAGAATCTCAATTTACAACAGGGCACATGGTCAGGTCCTATAAACAGAATGAGTTTCCACCAGCTCTTAAAAAAATCTTACTAGATACAAGTATGGGCTCTTCATCTCCTTAGTCTTTTCATTCCTGACTTTGCTAATCTTAACCAAAAAGTAGCCTCGTTCATTTCTGTTTTTCTAAATATTTCCTCTAAACTTAAATCACAGGAAAAAAGAAAAAGAAGAAGAAGAAAAAAAAGCATAGAGCTTGTTTGTGTCAGCCCATTTTATATTTTGCATATCAGCTCATATTACAAGAGTGTTAGCAGAGCTGTCATAATGTATGCACATGGTGCTCAGCATGCTTGGTAGTGGGTCCTTTCCCTTTCCTAAGAGGAGAGAAAATACCCTCATAAGCATTTGCCAGTGCTTGCTCTCTCTGCCTTCATCTGTTCAGCTGCAACTTGAAGGTCCTTGTTTCTTGTGTACCTTTGTTATGAAAATGATACCTGTCATACTTAGGAGGCCTTGCATTCTTGAGCTATGAATACAATGTCATAAAAAAAAAGATGATGTCCAAAGGCACCATCATTCTTAACATTGTCCTTTAAAATTTGCCCTGTGTCTTGAACATGTAGGTACTGAAAAGGGACTTATTTGAAGCAGTGTAGTTCCACTGACGTAACCTAGGATTTTCCTCCTAAAAGCAGGATGTGTGTCCACCCAACCCATCTGGGGTCTGAGACCAGTTTTTCTGAGAAGCAGAAATTCATCTCCCTGTCCAGTGCTGTAAGGGAACACCTGTCTGGAGGGAATGTGGAACCATTTCAGAATACATACAGCTACTGCAACACATAGATTTTCATTCAGCAAGTCAATACTTAGAGTTTTCCAGAGCAGAGGATGTTGTCTGTGAAGTGACACCATTTCAGGCATCAATTTTATGTTTTATAGCATCTTTATTGAATTAGCACTTCTTTGTCTGTCTGTTGGGGCTGCAGACTTCTAAATGCAAGTGTCTTCTACTTGTGCAGTCCTTCCCATAATGGGAGCTCAACCATACTGCAGCCTACAGGGTAGGTAATTCTTGTCCTAGTACCTGGTGACAACCTTGGCTGTTGTCACAAGTTCCTGAAACTCCTCAGCTGCCTCTGCAAAATGTCCCAGTCTATGTACTGAGCAATACAAGGGCCCCACCATGGTTCAAGTGGTGGCTTCAGGAGGGATTAGTCATGTGTACAGGTTCAAACCAGGAACATGAAAGGGTTCCTCCACTCATCCTTCTGCTATTCAGGCTCTGGTGTCGGGGTGGGGTGCTAACAAAGCATCAGGAAGTGCCAGAGCATTTTAACACAGCCTAGCTTTAGGCTCAACGTTTAGCACTTCTCATTGCGATTATATCAATGACAGTGATATTAGTTCCTTGGATTAGGTAAATAGCTTAAAAAAAAAACAACGCAAAAAGATTACTTTCATACCTGTGCATTTACCTGGGTTGTGAGGTTTCTGGGATGGTTACTGCTGCCAGTTGCATGTGAAACAGGAATGTCCTGCTTGTTGTAGCAGACGGCTGATTCACAGACAGCGTAATGAATGTCATCTTCCCTTTTGTCAGCTCCTCAGGTATATTTTACCCCTACAGTGAACAGAAAATACATTTTTAAAAATCCAGTAAAACCAGTAACATGCAAGTCATCTGAGTGAGGTGAGGTTTGATGAAAGCTAAAACAGTTTCTAAGTGGAGCTAGATGAGGCTGAGATGAGTCCAGGGGGGTAGAGGAAGAGTTTGGTCTGAGTGAGGTTGAGCTCTTTGAAGCCACCGCGCTCTGGGAAGCACCAGATGTCCCAAAGCAGACAGTCTCAAAGACTGCCTGCGTGAAGGGTGAGACCCACCTCCACCAGTGGAGAGAGTCAGGCACTTGCAGAGGAAGATGGGAAGATGGGCTGATGGGCTCATGCTCTGGAGGAGCCCGTTTATCCCCATGACTGCCAAAGGAGTCTGTCATCGCTAGCTGGGATGTCAAGGTCTAACCTGGAGCTGCCCAGGCTGGATAAGGAGAGTTAAATTTTAAGGCTGTAAAAAACCTTTTCTCCATAGGAAAAAAAAAAATCAAATGTCACCTTGGAGATTATAGGCAGAGCATCATAGCATGGAAACTAGAGCCACATGCCTCAGTGGTGAGTTCGTGGGCAGGGCTGGTTTTGGGGCTGGGTGTCCCAATGCAGTGCGCCTGTGGAAATCTGATTAAAGAATGGGCTGGGGAAAGATTCCTGAAGTAAACCCACTTCGCTACTGTTTGTGTAGAAACGGTGAGGAGTTGGGTGGTTTTGTCCACCTGTGTCATCTGACATGGCATGAACTTGGTTTCTGTATACAGAAAGAAAGTCTGTATGATTTTTCAAATCTGTTCCTAAATGCAGTGTTTAAAATATGTTCCCCAACACAGAGGGAAAATGTTGGAAACTGTAAGAAACCAAGAGGCTTGGGAGGACCCATGCGTTATTCTCAGGATGAAAGCAGAATGCACATCAGAATACATCAAAAGGAAAACTGATCACTTTCTACTTTCAAAAGGCATTAATATTTTACAGCTGCCATTACGTTTTGGAGAGTGTGCAGGTGTTTATTGGTAGTGCCATAGCTACCTAGTCCCAAGTCATGAAGGAGGAGATACCTGTTTTTCAAGTTGTTCTATTCACTCATCCCTCGTCTTCTAATTCGCACCCTGTCCGCACCAGCACTGCAGTAACTCGGTGAATGTATGGAGGCACAGTTGTGCCTTCCCGCCCTGCTGCCCTTCCCGTGAGGCTCCCGAGAGTTTTTTGCCCCTAAAAGCAAGCTGGTCAGACCCACTGAGAGTCATGCTTAGGTGTGTCCCCAGCTTCCTTTGGTGCTTGGCTCCTTCAAGCAGGGCCATTCATTCCCTTTTCCACGTCAGCTGCTGACTGAAGCGCATTGTATTTTAAAATACACTTCTTTTTTTTTTTTCAAGTCAGATAGTATCTTCTGCTTCAATACTAAACTAATTATGTGCTTAAAATAGCAGAGGAGTGGGGTCCTGTTTCAGATTAGTCTACATACCAGAAATGCCAGGGGCTGTTTCGAAGGTTGCTTGAAGGCTTTCTCGTGAGAAGGTCTCAGGTGCCTGTGCCAGCTTTTGGAGGGCTTGCTCAGGCCTGATCAAACTCAATCAGGCAACAGTGTATCAGATCTATTCCTCTCATCAGTCACATGTCAGCCATAACTGTCACCAGATTCGCAATTTAATGTGCGCAGCTCAACACTTCCAATTAATCCAGCCTGAGTATTAAACTATCTATTATTTCAGAGCTAGCACTTCACAGAGCCGCGTGCAAGCCAGCCTTGCACTTCGATAAGGCTAAGGACCTGGAAGGCTTTCTTCATGCACAGATTTTACTCTTTCCCTGCCACTGCACGGTGGAAGTTATTGCTGGTTAAGTTACATTATGTAGGCTTAGGAAGTGTTAAAAAAAATCAACACGTGACTAGAAAATTTTTCAAAAAATACAGATTTATAATAGGTGATTCAGCAGTGAGAGGCTTTTGTGATCTTCCATGGGAAGCTACTATTTTTAGTGAATTATTATAAGCAGTAGCATCACTCACATTTATTTATAAAGGCATGAAAGAACGCCCATACATATTTCTAAATAGTTGATGTATAGTAACGGCCATATGCTAAGCATGAGCGAAAATAGGATCGAGTGCTCTGGTTTCCACAACGCTGCATGAGGGTTATGCTGGGATCTTTGCATCTAAGAAGGAAAAAACAGCGGGATTTTTTATTTTTCCTTCTAGTTCTTCTTTCTAGCAAAACAAACCCAAAGCCTTCAGGGTGTAAGACTGCCTCACAGTAAAATGGCATTGTTTTCATTGAGGTCTAACTGCGAGACCACTGGGGTTTGTGAGGACTTTCCCAGTAGCTTCATCAGCTGGCATATTGGGACAGTGCTGACAGTGGTAGCTATTTTTATGAGAGCTACTATACGTATAGTATTTGGGTTGATTAGTTGTGTGTGCCTGCACTTCTGTAGGGACTCTGTGGCACAGGAGAAATGCAGTGACGCTGAAGGGGCTCCACAAATACAGTGTAGTGTAATTTCCAGAGTTCCTATAGTGGAAATGCTTTAAAATGCTGGGACTTGCCATTAAGAAAAAAATTTTTAAAATAAAGATGTTATTTACTGGTGACACCACTCCTGAACAGAAGTTGGAACTGATTTGATCTGGTGCTGCAAAGACCCAGCCATGTGTGTCCATTGCAGCTCTTTCGTATGCAACTCCTTGGTTTTAAATTCAGTAAGGGGCAACATCTTCCATTCTCTTGCTCTGTTCATGTCCTAGTTAAAAGTCAAAACTGCACTGAGGTGCCTTGGGAATTCCATCAATTCAGCACCTTGCAAAAGCAATGCCTTAAAGTAAATTCCTACTCTTAATTAAGTTATATCCTTTGATTGAAATTAATTGTGTTCTTGAATTTTGGACAGCCTTGGTCCAAAGCACATGGAAAGGACTGGAAAAAGGCAGCTCTTGACAAGATGCCTTTATCAACCTCTCAATTAAGGTACCTGCCTCCTGATCCCCAAATCCCGTTCTAATGTTGAAAAGCACTGGCATATCATGCAGAGGCTGACACTTTATTTTTAGGGGGCTTCCTATAGCAAAAGGTGCTGGGGTACATGGCTCTTGATGCTGGGAGGAGTTGCTGGAGAGCCCGACCTTGTTCTTGCTCCGCAGCTGCATTAGTTAAAGTATCAGCATTTTCCTCGCTCCCTGCTTCCCATCTCCCGACACTCAGTGGAAAAAAATAAATGACAACCGGCATGCTCTACTCACAGCAAAACAAATGTTATTTATTACAGTCCTCCTGTGGTCAGAGGACGTCTGACTGTAAAATAACTGGAGATTTTTCTGCTAACTGGAAGCGTGATGCTCTGAGACAATTTCCAGGCAGTGTATATTTTCAGCTAAGTTTTATTTACGTCAGTACAGCCATTTGTAATATGACTGTTTGCAAAGACAAAAGCTCTAGCTTTAGCTATAATTTTTTTTTTGAGGAAAAACTTTTGATTAAGTTGTGCCTTGGTTCCCATAGCTCCATGTGTTCAGATGCTTTTCTTTCCAAAAGGGAGGGCATAAACCCTCCTTGGCAGGCACGTTTCTTGCCGCCTGCCCTTGTGGCAAGGAGCAGCTGGGGCGGCGGGGAGCAAGGCGCGCCTCGTTAGGGAGGGTTTGTTTTCCCTGCGCTAATCACCTTCTCCTGTTGTCACTTGGCACAGTGGAGCGCCCTGCGTGCAGGACAGAGGCACATCCGTGTACTGCTCTCCTATCTGAGCCAGCACATTTTGGAGGATAAATCTTTGCTAGACTTAATGTTCTCCCAAGGAGCTCTAATATCCGTCAAGGCTTTCTGCTCTTCCTAGGGGTGGGAGATGACGGGCAGAGAGGCAAGCAGAGAGCTAATTACAGTGAGGGCCTTTTCTAGCTGTTCTCCTACCACCAAGGTCAGAAATACTCTTTTGAAGAGAGGATGAGGAGGGAAATCCACAGTGCCACGCTTCAGATGCTGAGATGACTTTCCCCCCCTAAGTCTGTGTGGTTTTTTTTCCCCCTTTTCCTGCAGGAGGGCATGCTTGGGTAGGGCTGAGCCTGTGTCATCCCACTTACTGGTTCAAGGGCTGTGAAGACGGTGGCCTTTGCCAGGTGGGTGCGAAGGGATGTCCACTGCGGGACCCCAGTGTGCTCTTGCCACCTGCTTCTGTTGAACATCTGGTGGGATTTGCAGGAGCTGCCTTAGGAACTTGCAGATGATACCAAACATGGAGCATGAAAACATTTGGGTGTCAGGAAAGATTTCTTTTTCGGTGTGTATTTTGCTTAATGCTTTTTTTCCCCCTGCAACTACAATAATTTAGGGAAAATATAACAACCTGGAATGCATAATATTTGGTTTTCTATGGAAAAAGATGTATGTTAGTACAACATGACTGGGTAGATATTGTGGGAGTACTTTTGTTATGTTTTAATTCTTGCTATTTCTCCATCTCCAGAGCACCCTCACTACTTTATGAAATTACATGTATTTTTCTGGTTTGCAAAAACTCATGCGAAAGAGGAAGAAATTCCAAAACCTCTTTTGGTTAAGGATTTCAAAGTTTCTTGAGAACAGCACTGCAGCCTTACAGAGCTAGGCAGAAAATGGGTCTGGAATCAACAGATTGGTACTTCCTAAAGATCTTCTCGCCTAGACTTTGATCAGAAATTCCTACATACGTGCACACAATTGACAGCTTTGATTATTCATAATTTTGGAGTTTTCTTGTTTACTTGCAATTAAATGTCACTGGGGACTCTAAAGCAAACAAAATGTAAAACTGGTAGTTGAAGCAAATTTGGAGTTACTTCATGAGAAGGCACAGACACTAGTCTGGACTGATGGGCAAAATGTGTTGGATTATTTGCAACCTCCTGTTTCAGCAATAACTGAATGCAAAGAAAGTAGTTTGTTCCATTTTGCTTTTCTTAAAGAAATAATTTTTGGTGGAGGCCCTCTGTAGGGTTGTTCATCCCAAATGGGATTTGTGCTACAACATTTTGAGCAAGGTGACATGGCTAAAAACTGAAATTCAAGTGATCAAGCATAGCCATGAAGAAGAAGCACTCCCTATGGTCATCTGGAGCCTGATAAGATGGAGTCATTTTCATGGCTTCTTTTCAGTGGCATTACATCTGATGCCTTTCTGTAATGCCTGGCTACCAGGCAACTTTGTATGGTGAAGTTAGAACATCAAATATGTTAATACAGTATAAAATAAAATGTAATTCTCCCAAGTGAGCATTAGCAGCAGTTATAGGTCTGCAGGTAGCGTTTGTTTTTCTCTCATCATGTCCTAGTATCCCACTTGTTAAAATAAACAACAGCTTTTGATTTGTAGCCATAACTTTACAGTTTAGGAGCCCATATCTGAAATAACTAATTAGCCACTCACTACAAAACACAGAAATAAAAACAGACCAGTGTGTAACTTGGATACAGCAACTACCAGCTGCACCTCATCTTGCTAATCTCCAGGCTTCTTTTTTTTTTAAAAAAAAAAAAAGCAGGGGCTTTTAAGAGTTAAGTTACACAACTCTCTTTTTATTTTTAAAGTGAGTGGATTCCTTGTTGCGTTGTTGAGGATGATAAATTGATACCACATGTTGCTTCCAGACAAAAAAGACTCTGTACTGGAGTGGAAGCACTTGCAGCTGGTGTCTGAGTTAATGGACAGGCTCCACAAGGTAAACACAGCTTGGAAGAGGCCGAAACAGGCACAGGGAGGGGGAGTTTTCTCCATTTTAAAGGCTCAAGCGTTTGCTGCTGTGGCCTGACTGGGGCTGAGCATTGAAATAATATGCAATCCCAGCCTCCCTGTGAGGCTTGTTCAGTTGTTCATATCAAATTAGGTATACGGCACTTTGGAGATGTTTGAGTGTCCTCTCTGGGAGTTTACCCATTTGCAGTCTTATCAAAATATCAAGAGAGACATGAGTAATTAGGTCATGGTAGCCCATTTCAATTTTTTCTTTTTTGCAAGCAAAATGTGGCTGATTCTGAACAAAATGTGATGCAGTGGATCAACATTTCTAAAAGCTGAGAGTGCGGCCCTGAGTTTGGGGAGAGTGCAATCACTCCTCATGTCACTGCCCTTGGCTACTACTGGGTGCACAGCTGCAGCCCTTCTCCTGATGCCGTTAGCCTAAGCCAAGGTAGGGTAGAAGCTCTGCTTGCCTATAGCACTGTACCACCTTCTGTTCACACCACACCTGCCTTACCTCATGTGTTCCTCTGCCCTGGGTCTTCCTCATCTCCAGAGCTGGTCACTCTTCCCTGCAGGACCACTTCCTTGGGGGACTGGGACCCAGCTGGGCTGGGCTCAGTGTCATACAGGATGCTCTTGATCTTATCTGCAGGAACCGCAGTCTTCTGGCTCTTAGCAGAGTGCACGGTGTTCTTCAAGTCTGGTATAAACAGTAACACT
This sequence comes from Coracias cyanogaster, assembly GCA_033124195.1. Taxonomy (NCBI): domain Eukaryota; kingdom Metazoa; phylum Chordata; class Aves; order Coraciiformes; family Coraciidae; genus Coracias; species Coracias cyanogaster. The sequence continues at coordinate 27,878 of JAVSBS010026535.1, read as the reverse complement.
AATAAAGGGAGGAGCTCATCATATTTCTTTTCTACTCTGCTCATGTACAGTCCATATGTTGTACCCATCGGTGGTATCCGAGCTCTTTCCAAAGTGTCTGCAGCCTGGCTAGCATCTGTCCTATCTACATATGGTCTCCAGGACAGATTGATGGAAGTTCCTTTATAGATCTTTTAAAATTTCTCTTTGCATTTGGGCATGGAAAAATATGTCATGTTTCCATCATCGTGGCTTAATCTGTCTCCCACGTAAGTCAAAGACAAATTCCTATTTATTTGATCAGCAGTGGGTTCAAATGATAAACTGTATTTTACCTCCTTTGCGGTTTGTCACATGGTCGTATGTTACTAATGCACATGGTTGTGAGCAAAGATTGTCCCATGATATTTTCCTATATTTTAAGCAGATGGGAACATTCTTTGACAGCTCAGAAACCAGGTAGAAAATACAGTTATTTCCATCCAGACTGCAGCCTGGTAGCATAGCACGAAAGGCTTTACTGATGTGAGTTGTCAATCCCAGTGACTTTTGTAGCAAAACTTGCATGTGACAGGATAATAGGATCCAGCCCTAATTTGATTTGGCAGAGCATCCAACACAAGGAGAAACCAAGAAACTCAGATACTGTTGCTGAAGAGGTTAGCAGGGGAGGTTACGTGAAAGAAGTGGGTTTTAAGGCAGTATTTGAACAGAGGGTGGAGATGGGGTAGACAAAAATAAATTGGTCCATAATTATGTTTAAGAAAACAATCTTCCTACAGAAGAAAAGTAAAGAAAAACAGAAGCTGGAGTAAAAGTGGCATGTTGCTTAATGCAAAGGAAAACAAACTGCTTGGATATTTTATAACCACCAATTTTCAACACGAAAGTATCCTTACTTTCTTTTATTATTTGTGTAATACCAACGCCAAGCAAAAGGATATAATAAGAAGAAAGTTACACTTGTGTACACACATAGCCACACACGAAAGAGCCATAATCCCAGAAGGTGCCTCAGTCTCACAATTTTACCGTTTTGGATTTTTCAAGGTTTTAGGCCAAATAGTTTCATACTATGGCTACCATCAGCAGAAATAAGCCATTTTATGAGAATACTATAGGCTGAAAACTGCTAACTGCTGGCACTTCGGCTGAGTGTTTCTTATGTCTGAAGCTATCTGGCACACTGCAGATGTCACGTCGAGTGTATCTTTTCTGTATTTTTTAAGATTGTTTTCATTAGCAACAGTCACGGTGCTGTGTATTCTTATACCCAGCCTTTTAAAGTGGGTAACAGCATGATTTGTATGCTCTTGTAGCCTGGCTTGGTGTAGTGGTCTAGCTCTGGATGTCCTCGTCCTGTGCTAGGTCTTTTCGGCGAGAGATCCCCATGCAGATATTCTCACAAGTGTTTGTTCATGAAATTCACAGGGGATGAATGTGAGAGCTACCTGCATTGATGCAGTACAAGCTGGAATGTCAACAAAGGTTATTTTTCAAAAAACCAGCCATTCTCCAGCCAGTTGGGAGAAAGCTGAGGCAGTAAGCAGTGGCGCCTAGTTATTAGAAGTTAGAAACAGACTGTTGCCAGACTCAAAATACAGTTAAAATGTCATCGGTTGAATAATAAAAAAGCTCTTTCCTTCCCTAGACTGAAAAACTATTATACTGCAACAAAATCCACTATATTTTGATGGCATGATAGTCCCTTAGAAATGGACAAGTTTATAGATGAGGCACTGACCCAAACTTCTATTGAGTATGTCTGCAAAGTCTGGTCTGCTGTTTTGTGCAAATTGTTTAAAACCTAACAGTTGCTATTTTGAACTGTGGTCCATATGATTTCTCTTTTCATTAAGTGATAATCACAACTGCGTCTGCTGTCTGCGTGTGAGAAAAACTTCAGGCGTGTTTTCCATTTCACAATCTGACAAAACCCATGACACTTAACAGGGGGAAAAAAAAAGGCGTTTTATACTGAATTGTTTAAAAAAAGCTGGCCTGTGTTTCTTTATACATCAATTGTGCCCTCAATTCACTTATGTCAAATGCTCATTTATCCTAAGGATGCTAATGTCAAGATGCTTGTGAATGATTTGTTGATTGAGTCATTCTTTGCCCATTTAAATCTGAAATTTTTTCAGTGCTTTGTAAATGAAGGATGCTTATCCTGGATGGTTTGATTATGCTGTGGTCCTGTTGACTCTGTGGTTTTAAAGTATGCTGGTGAAACAGATGTGATTTTATTCTCTTTATAGATATACCTGGTAATTGCCAAAATGTAAGAAAAAAGAACTCATGCAACTCTTTAAACTTGATCATCAACCTAGAGGAGCAGAACAACTCTTTTGCCAAAGGAATATGGGATAGCTCAAAAAATCTTTTGACTTGCATGTGAAAAAAACCTAAACAAACCTGGAAGCATTCTCACTGACAAATACTACTTGCTTGTCCTTTCTTTGAGCCGTATTTTAAGATGAGCAGGATGAATAGAGTGGGATTTTCATCTCAGTTATTTTGGTTTAAATCTGGAGTCATTTCACTAGTGGTGCTGTGGGCTGGTTTTCTTGGCTTTCTTCTTGTTCTGAGGAGATTATCATTAGTTTGAGCCAGTGTGATTTTTAGGCAGTAGATGTTGCTGACTAGTGCAAAGGGGGAATATGCAAGAGCAGACAGTGAACAGGCTGCCCTGGATGTTCTGCATTTCGTAGCATCCTGTACAGCATGGGGTATCTGACTGTGTACAAGCAGCTTTATACAACTCCGTATCCAGTAGTTTAAAGGGACAGGGATATCATCGTGTACTGTGTCACATCATGTTTTGAAGATTGTGAGGATACTACAGAAAGGGGACAGGTGGCCAGCTACTGCAGTACAGCTGCAATTCTGGTACCTCTAATGAAGAGAGAAAGTACAGCTTAGTCATGCACAGAGTGCCTGTGGGAGAGGAGCAACAGCACTTACAATTTTCTGAAGAGTTATTATAACAGATACATAACACACATGCTAATGAAGAATTAAAAAGACATTTGCAGAGGCTGCCATAGTGTGCTACCCCTCAAGTCAGATTTTTGCAGTGTCTTTGCAGTTTTTATTTCAAGGAAGTGATGGCAAGATTGCTGATAGTGTAGAGGTTTGTCCTGAGTCACCTAAAAGGAGGTTGTAGCGAGGCTGGTATTGGACTCTTCTCTCAAATTTGTGATGATAGGACGAGGGGAAATGGCCTCACATTGCGTCAGGGGAGGTTTAGATTGGATATTAGGAAGAAATTCTTCACTGAGAGGGTGGTTAGGCACTGGAACAGACTGCCCTGGGAGGTGGTGGAGGCACCATCCCTGGAGGTGTTTAAAGAACGAATACATGTGGTGCTTGAGGATATGGTGTAGTGGTTAGAGACATGCCAGGAGAAAGGTTGGACTTGATGACCCTGGAGGTCCTTTCCAACCTAATGATTCTGTGATTCTGTGATTGTCTAAGACTCACTCCAGTATCTCCGCCTCATACTGTAAATGCGCAGTCTACTGCACATGTCTGCCTTCTTCCTTCCTTCTCTTCACACTTCTTCCTTACATATCCAACCCCCAAACACCTTTTAACATACTATACCAAAATTAAGACCCTAAGCATGTGGTATACACAAGCTAGATCCCTAAAGTACTGGTATACCCTAGAAATTACTTCAAAAAATCAAAGTATTTAGTCAATATCTGAGATTTTATTTTCTCAAAACTTCCTGTATTCACAAATGTTTTTGTTTTTTCTTTTCTTTTTTTTTTTAGAAGTATTGTCCCTTTTAATGATCAACAAATAAAATTTTTATTTCAGTGGAAAGGAGAATTAAGAAGTACTCAGATGCCACAGCTGAGCTAATTAATAATGTATGAGTGTTTTGTAGTCTAATGCTTCTAACTTGACTCTTGTAATGGCTTCAGGCTTCGCATTCTATTTTCTTCATGTCTTATGCTTATAAAATGGAGATCATCCTTTGTTGAGTACTTTCTTTGCCAAGCAATGCGTTCAGATGGTGCTCAGTACAACCATGCTGTCTCTCTTTTAATTTCACATTTTTCTATATTTCTCATTCTTTGGGTTCTAGACAAGTAAATAAAAATACATTATATGCTGCAAAGTATCCTCAGACTTGTTTCTGACTTGAGATTAAAAGCAACGGAAGTTTTTTTTTTTCACTTTTTTCTTTTAAGGTATTTCAATGATGTGTCGTTCTTTTCTTTGGAATTTTCCTTTCTAGTGTGAAAACAACTTTGCACATTGAATCCCATTCCATATTATCCTGGGACCCATTAATTGGGGGATGATGGTTTTAGAGGGAACCAGCAGTGTCAATTATGAAACTACAGTGTCCAGCGAAGCATGCAGACTGCAGCTCCGCAAGTTGAGCCACTGAATACTCAGTAAGTTTAACAACAAAGACTCTTTTTGTAGCCACTGAACTTTATTTTCTTTCATGTTCATAAATTTCCAAAGTGGCAAACAAGGATTTTAGTGGTGCATTTCCCATTGACTTTAATGGGAATGACATAGCTAAAATTCATCACATAGGGTTAAAAACATAGCTGTTCTTGGAAGTTATTCTATGTCACATAGTTGAACAAAATTCCAACCACAAACAAAACAATTCTATATAATTAGAAGGAAAATAGAAAATGGTATATAAGCTTGAGACAACAAGCAACAAATATGATAACAGAGAACATTTAGAAAAACATTTTCATTTGGTGAAAAATATTATTCCAATGACTTCAGCAGAGCCGTGACCCATAGATTTATGTGTATGGAGACCCTTCTTATTCACTAAAATTATGCCTTTGTAAATGTTCAATGGATTTATTCCACAGGTGTATTTCTTAATTGTTTAAAGTTAAGTTCATTAATTTTACGAATAATAAGATACATGCATATAACTGACTTTCACATTAATGTCTGGTCCTTCATTTTTAGTGAGCTCAGGATTATACTTTATAAAATAGGCAATGTTAATAAGCATAACAAGTTAAAACCTGAATATCCAGTCCTGTTAGTGGTGTATCCCACACGGTTTCTTGTACATGTAAAATCTTTTATAACTTTCTAAATATATGTCTATAAAATTTGTATCCACCTAAAGAATTGGTGTCAGTTCTTATATTGTATGCTTCTTTTTGAGTTATTGTAGATTGTCTTGCTTTTATCTTTTTTTTTTTATTTATTTTCCGGGTAACAAACTTATAGACATGAAATATTACAAATTATTCTTTTGTGTTTTTCAGAACATAAACATTTGTGGAGCACAACACTGTGTGGAAAGATGCATGTTAAATAGCAAAAACTACAGCGTATGTCAAAGATGTTTTTAAAGATATAATAAAGTTCTATGCTCAGGCAAGTGTTCCTATTCCTTTTGATTAGATCTGCACTTACCTGAGCTGGTAAATCCTAAGAACTTAAAAGTCAAGATGATTTGCCAAACTTGGCTTTATGTGTAACTGAACTATCTTTTTAGTTAGTTTGAGCTCAGACTCAGTTCATGCTACCTACAATTCTTTCTTTTCTTTTATCAGGAAATATCAAGGTCTGCCTAGGAAGGATTTAGATGGTCTCTGTCTCCCAACACCAGCAGGTTACACTGTCACAAGGACAATTGGCACAGGCAGGCTGCCAAATCAGAAAGGGAGAAGTGAGACACGTCTACAATATGTGGGGGAAATCTGTAATAATATAATTAAAGCAACTATGAATCAACTGGTCAAATGTAAATGTCTACTTTAGGGTGAGATTAATTGCTCTCTGAAGTCCACTGGCTGTACTGATAAGCTAAAACCAGCCAGGACAGGACAAATTCAGACAGGTGCTGAAAACCTGCAGAGTCAGGTCAGTGGAAAGTCTACAGCCTTCTACTACTAATGGCAAAATTATATTTACTGAAATGAACCACTATTTATGTCCTCAACTAAAAAAACCATCAAATCTATGATCTGAGCAGTGATCAAGTAAGCAGGAACATTTGAACTATGCATTATTTGTTAAACCACATCAAAACTGCTTTGAAAAGGTGACATTTTTTAATGTATGTGACATGCTGAGATGGCATCCTTACAGGATAATTAATAATAGCTGTATTATTTTTAATTAATATTTATTTGGGTCTTCTCTGCTGTGGGAGTTCTTACACATTTCATAATGATGCCTAATAGAGCTATTATTAGTATAGAACAGATTGATATACATTAGTAGTTCCCATTCCTAAAAATATTGATTACTTGTTATGTAACCACTTTAGCTTTGTTTTCACAGTATTACCCAGTAACATGCATTGCTACCTTCTTTTGAAGATCATTATTGACTGGTTTTGTTGCAATTTCAATAACCATCCTTCAAGATCAAATGATGTATTAAATATACCAAGACAAATATACTAAAACATATCACTTAATCCAATGCAAGAATGAATCCTGTAGATAGCAACAATAAAGTTTTCCACCATAACAATTTGAAACTTAAAATAGACCAGATTCTAAACATATCCTAGTCTACTTTTTAACTCCCATCCTGTGATCACTAAGAAAAAGAATTAGAAATACTTTAGACAAAGGAGTGGTAGGTACATACTATTGATACATTTGTGAAGAAAAATAGTACTTCTTAAAGGTTATATTCATTATTCTCTTGATGGGAAATAAATGAGTGGAAGAGGGCTTTGTTTGCTTGCTTGTTTGACAAAACATACATGCTACATCCTACCATCTTGGAGTTTTGTAGTTCTTTGTACCCTCTTCTTTTATTTTCATTGTCCTTTCTTAACTGGCAGATAGTGTGAATGTTTTGGTGTGTATTTTTCAGAATTATTGGGTTATTGGAGAGATGTAATTATAATTTGTTACTTCAGTGGGTGTCGCGGTCCATTTGCCACAGTGGGGGATCCACAGGATTATACATTTGTTTGTCTTTTAGGTACAACACCTAAAATTAATTTCTAGGAGTTGTAATATATGCGTTTACAACTACTACACATTCCTGTTACAAGTTTCTCCGTGGTTATATCTTACATTTTTACTTTTAATTCCAATGTAATGTAGTTTTTGGTTAGGGACTTAACTTTTTGATAGAATAACTCTAAAGTACACATTTTTACCATACAAAATAGAGTTAAATACAACATATGTTTTCATGCTACATATCTTATATAGCTATACAATATAAATAGAGCAAGTAAGAGGGAAATAAGGGAAGAGAGAGACAACTGCAGACCCTATATCAAGTAGGTTATGCAGGCTTTCTTAGACAGAATGCACTGACTTCAAACTACACTTACATAGCTGCCTCTTTTTCCCACTTTCTTTTTTTTCATAAGCTGCTGCAATTGCATATTTATTTTCCAACAAGAGCTATTTTTTCATAATGTTGGAAGAATATTTAGGTCATCATAAAATCATATGTTCTAGGTATCACCCTTTAATTTATTAAGATATGAGAAAGCAGCTGGTTAGTGTGAATGACATTTTCTGTTATGCACAGATTTGCAAGCCCTCAAGTATTTATTTCAAGGTTGTATTTAGAGATGTTGTTATTGTTACAGATCAAAGAACTTCACTAAGGGTGGAAAATATTTAATGTCTCAGTTTCCTGCAAATTGCTCTGAAAACTTCACTAACTATACATCTTCTCCTTTGACTTTCTGTTCACAGAAAGACTGCCTTCCTGATAATGAGCATAGATTAATTAAAGTAATGGACTAAGACTGACTTTTGGTAACAGATGTGAGAATACAAATTGTGCTGTGCATAGGGCAACGTACATAAACAGGAGACTCAAGGTGTCGCTAATCTTAATTAGTACATACAAAATTTATGTATTTGTGGTGGTCGAGCAGCCTATTGGTTTTAGTTTCCTTAAACTAATCTGAAAACTTTTTTTGTTTTTATCTTTCTTTTCTCCTTTCCCACTTCTTTGATATATGTCTCTGGTGTTACATTGCACTAGTTACATTGTATTTAATTCATGAATAAAATGTCTTAAAGTTATTGATTTCAAGTGAGTTACCTGTTTTCTTTTATTTCCTCTTTTATTTCAGACAAGACTGCCAGATGAGTCTTTCCTAAGAATGAATAATTCCTTTAAGTAGTGGCTAATTAAAGCTACCTTTCCATCCCATCATAGTAATGATAGATCTTCACATTTTGGCTTTCTTATGGAATACTGTTAATATTTAGCTTTTTGGTACCGGCACTACAACCATAAAAAAATAAGCAAATTCAGAATGTGAACATCTCCTTATTTATATATATAAATAAAAATAGAAACAAACAAACAAAGCCCCCCACCCTCTCCTCCCAGAATACAGCTTAATGTGATGACTCCTGAAACAGCCATCCCATATCAGCCACCCTCAATCTCTGTTGATCTCTAATGCCTGAGATATCTCACAGAGTATGTCTGTCCTTATAACAGTGACTTAGATTTACAACTGTTTTCTGAAGGAGCTGTCAGTATGACAGTAGTAGGGAAGTACTCCACTTGGTAGAGTAGGGTTATGGTTGGATTGGATGATCTTAAAGGTCTTTTCCTACCTAAATGATCCTATGATTCTAAGTTAAGAAAATTATAGCACAGCACTTTCTCAACAACAGGACCAAAACTTTATCTGACCAGACTAAAATAAACCTAAATATAACACTTTTCCAATTAAAATATAACTTCTCCAAATATCACTGAAGATGACACTGAGGAAGAGAGAAGAAAATAAAAAAGAAAATGAGAAAAGAAAGATATAAGATGAGGTTTAAATCATAATAAATAAAAATGAATTCTTAGCTCTAACTGCCTTAAGAGAAACAGAAAGAAAAAGTTGGATCACTAGCCCGTTGTTAGAGCAGTTACTATTTTCTCAGTGACACTTAGATGCTGCAGTGATATATGATATTATAAGAACTAGAAACTAGCAAGCTAGCTAAAAGAAATTAAAATAATATATGACCTGACTTCAGTGGCAGCAGGATTAGATTTGAGTCAGTAGGTGTCTGATTAGAATTTTTTTAGGAGCTGGCTGTTTAAAATTTATGTTTTAATTTATGTTAATTGCTTTTTGTACTGTTTTGTTATTTAAAGATGATTATGAATAAGGTTAGCAGATTTAAATTCAGTATTAGGGGTCAGTTCATGGTCATTTTGCAGAAAGCAAGCAGAACCACTTTTAGATTTAGATTCCAAACTGAATGCAGCATTAGAGTCAAGATATTGAGAGAGAAATCTAGTATACCTAATTTGGCAGCAAGGCTATTCAGGCCACCTAAAGTAAGTATTCAACAAAGCTGATCTAGAACTGCAAACTGAACTCCAGGACATCTTAGTCAGCTGCTTATGTCTCTTCATTGTACACATATAGAGTCTTGGCCACTAGAAGATGACTCAGTCTGATCTTTCTTTATGTAGGTTAGATGCCCTTCAGATGACTACAGGGCTAGACAGACCTAGACACATATGTCCCAGTGAAGATGGGATTTCATGGACTGATTCTCACTTTTGTTTTACAGTTGAGTGACTATGACACTAACCTAAAATTGGGAAAAAGACAACCCCAAAATACAGACAATCTACCCAGTTGATATTTAATTATGCTTTTCAGGTGCCATCCTTCAAACAGAATTCGATGAGAGACATTTACTACAGTCAGTGGAGTGTTTAAAGGCTAACACACTCAACTGAGGATGAACACTGTTCCCAGTAAATGACTCTGGAGAGTGAAATGTTTAAACACTTACAAATTCCTAAACATAGTCAATACTGGAAAAGAACATGTCTAGATGTATTACATTTCATGGAAACTACATCCGCCATAAATTTGTTCTGAAGGTACTATTGTCTAAGGAGTCATATCCATCTGCCATAGATAGGTGGGGCATCATTATTTTAAAATCATCACTATTTGATATCCCTCAAAGTTTGATCTCTGCAAACTCATTATAAAACAAAAATGATCTATGTTTTTTGGCTATAACTATACTTTTGAGAAAGTCATGCTGCAAGTTCAAGCACTGATAATCCACAGCACTCTGCCAGTGTGAACTTCATTGCTGAGCACAATTTTGCTGCTGTCAACAGGAGCTCCCAGAAACACTGCCAGGCTCTGGTCAGGGGATATCAACTACAAAGGACCATTTTCAAGGGGAAGTATGACTGGAATAGGGTTCAAGTCCCTTAGTGCAACACACTCTTGCAAAACCATCTCAGCAGACTTTGATTGTAGCATATAATTTCATTTTTATACCATAAAAGTACCACACTATTTAACTACATTATAATAACTTTATTATAAATATTTTACATGAAAAGAAACGTGTACAAAATAGTGTCTTGTGGATGTGTGGGCTTCAGCTGGGATCCAAAGGAGACTCAGACTGAATCAAATAAGTGCTAATGCATTCAATTTCTCTCAGCTCTGTAGCAATATTTTCTAAGCAATGTTGATGAAAGCTAGTCATTTCAACATGGTGTCTGAGACAGGCATTGGTCCCCGACTCTCTTTTATTTTCAAGTGTAGACATAGCCTTTTTCTCTGGTCTTGATCAGCAATTAGGATCATTAGTATCTATTAGTATCAAGGAAGCCTGTCAATTCACATGGTCCCACAGAATTCTGTGTACAGAGAGGATTTACAATGGCAGTAGCTCATTGCTTCTCCAGGTAGGAAAGTGTTTATCTTTCAATGGATAACGATTTCCTAGTAGTTGTGTCAAGTTTAAGATATGACAGTTAGTTTACCAAAGGGCTCTTAGAATTTCTAAGGTGGTCAGGACTGTATAAAATCTGAGCTGATATCAAAGGTACTAAATAAGTAAAAGACATGTTTTTTTAAAAAAAGGAAGATATCAATAGACTGTCAAGAAATTATGCAGTAGAGAAGGAAGTCCAGTTATGAAAAGACTGTAGTTACTACTCAGGGGAATTTGAATAATGGATTCTGGTAAGCATTCACAATCCATCATTTGCGTACAGAGAAGAGAAGAGAAAGCTTTGGAATTGGACCTGACTTTTAGAAAAGTAAGTTTATTTTTAAATTTATTTCTATCTTAACTGCCACTTGGCTGTACATCATATGTTTTGGATGCTGGAATAAATATTTTTCTTTCTTTTAACAGGTATTGAGGTAAGAATTACTTTAATCTTGAAACAGAGTAGTGCTCCAGCAGTTTTGGATGTGTTAACTTATAACTGGAATCAGTCTAAGCTATGCATGCATCACCTAGAATTTCAAAACATTTTGAATCCAGAATCCAAATGGTAGGAGGATGTTTCTCAATTTAAGCTATATGTATTGGGAGCTGATGCAATTTGAATCATTAATTACTCCATTGTCTGATGGTAATTAATTGATTAAAGCCAGGGAGCATGCCTGACATCTGACAATCACAAATATAGGTATGGTATATAGCAAGTTGAAGGCTTTAGATATTGACCAGTCTATACAGCAGCTCAGTGGTGGCATTAAAGATGTCATTATAAACGAAAGAATGAACACATGCACCTAAAAATCTTTGTGATTTAACTTCAGAATGTGTTAGATATTCTAATGAAAATATGTGCAGATTAATATTAATATTAACAAAATAGCTGTTGCGAATTTACATAACTTTTTCATAATTAATTGTATTATGCAGGCACTATTCTGGCAATGTAGCATTGATTTCAGCAGGTTCAATGTACAAAACAGATTATTCTTAATCCACATTGACATTCTCCAAAAAAGCTACTCCAAAGGAATTGTTAATATGGATGATGTCAATGCTTATTACATTTAATTCAGCAAAGTCATCAACATCTGCAGTATTCATTTTATAATGTATTCACAGTTTATGCATTTGAGATATTTACTCCAGAATCACAGAAGGCTAAGATGGATATTGTGAGTGTGTGTACACGATGGTGCTGGAAATATGCCCTAAATTTTCAAGACTGAATTTTAATTATAAGAATACCACTGTTGTGTAAAGTAGTGCAAGAATTTCGGGAAGGGAATTGGTGTTCTGTAACCAGAAATGAAGCTACATATCAGAAAATATGTTATGTCAATTACATGTATCTGTTACATACAAAATACTCTGATAACACCAAGATTTTTCCTATATCTTTTCCTATATCCCACATGCAATCTACTTTTCATTTTTATTGCACTGCAATAAGTTTATTAGTTCAACATTATAAACCTCCAGACTGAAATTGCCTTGATGTTTGGAAATTCATAGGCCATCTGGAAAGTCTCCATAGAAAGAGATTCCACAAATTCTCAGGCTGCCCAGAGTGACTGTGGAGTCTCCCTTTCTGGAGACTATCAAAATCTGTCTGGCTGCATTACTGTGCAACTGGTCTAGGCGAACTTGCTTTAGTAGGGGGATTGGACTAGATGATCTCCAGATGTCTCTTCTAACCCCTAGCATTCTGTGATTCTATGATTCCGTGATTCCATGGGCAGATGTGGCCCCTAATTTTGGAATCTTCACTAGAAGTCATCACTAGGCAGAAAGAATGGAAGCTTCTCTCTTCCAGTATGCTTCCATGCTAGGCAGTTTAATAAGAATCACTGTCAAAAGGCAGTGGCTGAGGCATCCTCCACATTGTCATTGCCTCAAGAAAAGCTAAGATAAGGGTTAGGGATTATGACTTTATTTCCTTGCACTTACCTCTTCTACTTGTGTGATTGGAAATACTGACGATAGAAGGAAAAGCTAGCCTCATGACTATAGATTAGAAGGCAAGACTGCATCCCCAGCATTCTTAATATGGAGGCATACAGTGGCCAACACTTTCAGAGTGACTTGAAACCTACACTATCTCTTTGAAATCAGACCTATACAGAGGATTTTCTTGTGCCCTGTACTTTTGCCATTTACTTGTATGGCTGTGGCAGAACACAAATAAAATATGCTTCAGAAACAGATTTTCAATTAAGTGGAAGGAGTACAAGATCAAAGCTTTATAAATGCAAATAGCCACAGACATAATAATAAATATTTAATTTAAAAAATACTTTAGATTTAAAAAATATTTATCTAGTAAACTATTTTTACATTGCAAGTCAAAAATTTCAGAATAATGAGATAGGTGGCATCACTGATTTAAGTAGTTATCATAATACCCAATTCGGAGAAGAAAAGTTTTGTTGGAAGTATCTAAGCACCATTTTTTTTTCCCTACAGAGAAGTAAGGACCAACTTTGCCACCATCCACTGCATACCTATGTTAGTTTTCATATTTCTGTTATGTTAACAGCAAAACACAGCAAGAAAAATCTTGAAAATAAAGCATATTTGTTTCCAGATTGCAATAGCGTTTCCTATAAGAAAGAAAGCAAAAAAGTAAGTTTGAGACTCACTTTTAGAAGTCTAGTGGGCTTGTAGTGTAATATATGAATTTTATTAAGAAACACAGATGCATTTGGTTTTACAGTGTCCGCTGTCTAAATTGTAAACAAATATGTTTATAAACAGGATTATTGGCTCACTATATCATGCCATAATTTGAGATTTTCCCCATTTGGTCTTAATCTAACAGTTATTTCTTCCATTAATATTACTCCAGTCCTTCCCCTCACACATGTTTTTTCTTTTTCTTTAATGGGATAACACATATTTTAGACAGATGAGAAATTTATTTTTGCAGCTCAACTTCTTTTGTAAATAAAGAAAGAAAGAGACGGGAAACAAAAACGTAACCTTGATAGTGTCCAGATTCTTATTTCTGTAGGCACTGAACTGTTAGTTTAGCCGTTGTGCAGAATATCCTAAGAAAGAACAGTTATTGTTAAGAATGTCTTTCTGCTTCTCTTGGAGTCCGGGGGTTGTACAAGTAAGGTGCCAATCAGTGAAATTTTCCTGCTTTAAGTACAATTTTGACAAGGTATTAAGCCAACAGTCTATTCAGGATGGTCTGTAGTTTTAGGACAAGGCTTTAAATAACCACAGAATTGACATGTCACCTTACATGTATTATAAAAAAACCCAGAGATTCTCATATAGGAAATCAATGGCTATTACATTTAAGCAGGTACAGAGCAGAGTTATCCACATACTGCATTTTCACAGGGAGATTGTTCTGCTGTTCTTATATGGCTGGCAACTTGGATATAAGGAAGAGTAAATAACAAAGATCACAATAAGCTACAAATCTGAAATGCCCACCAACTGCAGCAGGATCTGTGCTTGTCTACAGTGTAGTTCATATCACATCTAAGAATGAAAGGTTTTTATTAGAGGCTGTACTCACATAGACTTTGGAACAGCTTCTTGAAGCATCCATCTCAGTAATTGAAAATCTTTGAATCTTTATGTCTTTTTATGCAATAGATCAATGTTAGAGAGAGAAATCACCAATTGCTTCTAAGGATCCTGGAAGAAATTGCACAGCACTGTGATAACCAGACTTAGATGAACAAAAAACTACTGTATTTCTACATACACTACCAATAAACTTACTGCTTAAAAAACATGTTTTTGCAGTTTCTCTGCACAGATTTTTTTTATTGCAATGCATTGACTGGTTATAGTCATATCTCATTTAAGCAAGCTAATACAGCTGTATTTTAAACACATAGATGTTTAAACATATAATTCAAGTATTTTGATCAGTCTTACTCATATATGGAAATATCAGATAAATCCTGCCATATCTGAGAAGTCATAACAGAGTTTTAAGTACAAGCACAAGACTTTCTTTAAATTGAGATCACAAAATGTTATCTTTTTAGAGTTGCGGGTTTTGAGGAAAATGCATTAAAAAACCCAACAGCCTGTAAATTAGATATAAAAGGGTTAGTTCTACTCCATTTTTTAATCAGATACCTTCATGCTAAGACAGATAACTGAAATAAAATTTTCAAGAAAACAACCTGAAACATACGAAATAAAATTATAGTTTGATTTCTTTAGCTGGAACTCCATCCATTTATGATTTGGGATCACATCCAAAGCTGACTGGAGTCTCTCTTCAGCTTCTGTTTCCACAGAGGTAAAAATCAGTGTCAATATCCATAATAATAAAATTAAAATCCAGGATGTTTATAGCTTCAAGACAAGAGAAATTCTTTTCAGTGTCAGTTTCTAGTCACTGTGGTTCAGCTCTTGTGACACCAGTTTCCAAAACCTTGGAACATCCTAACTCTATCCTTGATCTGACCTTGAATCAAAGCTCTCATTAAAATAAAACCTGCACCTTAACATCACCTTATTGATCCATCTTTTGACATGGTTGACTTCAGCTCAGTTTTAACCTGTAACCACATTTTTTTTAAAACCTCCACAGCTTTTAAATCAATGTTTATTGATGACACTGACTGTGGTGAAGCATGCACCATCTGGCTATTGTACTTCAGACATACCCATGAAATACATTTCCATCCCTTCAGCAAAATTATAATAGCGTACTCTTCCTCTTATTAGCGCACACACAGTTTGTAACTCTGTATGTTACATAAACCTTGGGACATAGCATAATTACTTTGAATAAAATAAGAGCTTATGCTATTAATATTTTAAGTATATTTTCCTCTTTTTTTTATATGAAGGTTCTATTAAAACCTCAACACGGTCTTTTGGAGCATAACGTAGCAAGTTCCATTAATGAGTTCTTGCTGATCATCTCAAGAGGGAACAGGTGAAACTGAAAGAGTTTTTCACTATACCATTTTGCATACTGTTCTCAGCACACTCTGATAATTGACACACTAGTTGTGACTTCTGGCTTTTCTGTTCAACGGGGATTATTTTTAAACTGATATCTATAAAATAGGCAAGCTATTTAAAAATGTAAAATGAAGGTTTTCATGACACTCTGAAACAGACACTGGGATACAGAAAAAGAATTCATGAAACAGGTTATGGAGAATGGCCTCCATATCCTTTAGGTCATATATCATTCTCTGAAGTTTGGGTATCCAAAGAGTCTTTTAGCTCTGTTTTGTGTGTTCATATCTAGAGTAGATATCAGTAATACTTTTCAGTAACAAAATTACTCTTGAACAAAAATTGAGGTCTTAGTCTTAATAAATACTTGAAGAACAAAAAAATTCTTCAGTGTACTGGACTTCATAAGATTCGTATTTAGTTGAGTAGAACAGAAACAATAGATAAGCTTTATGTTCTCAGGTCATAGTGCCTTTTAAAGTTTAAACTTAATAATGAGTAATGGGTAGAATTGAGTCAGATTAGAAATAATGTTTTCAGAAACCTATATTCATCCTCCAAGTCACAGGGAAAAAGAAAAGTCTGATTCAAGAAAAAAACTAAAGGTCCTAAGAATTGCTGTGTCCCAGCTACAGAACTGGCATTCCTCCATTGCACCAGAGATTTACTTTTCCAGAAAATGGAAAGAATGTCTTCAGAGACTACAGTAGATGGTAAAATATCTGTGGGTGCATTCCATGTCTTTTTGTTAGAAAAGAGAGGATGTGTGGGTGAAAGTAATATGATTATATTCCATATACACATACTGGTAAATTTACTGGAAGGAATTTTAGAGAAGAATATCTGTGACTGAAGTTTCAAAGGTGTAAAGACTGCTAAAAAGGTAAGTAACTTTTCCTGTGTGAAGTTCCTCAGACACTCACCATCTGAAAACTAACCTAACCAGAGGGAGCTGCAAATTCTGTGTAGAATTAAGGAAAGCATGCAAAAGTATCTATACAACACTGTTGTCCTGGCTTGCTGACTGGACACATACACATTTTGAAGTTTCATTTTTTCACGGTTGGCTTTATAACTTTAATTTTATGGTTAATGTTACTTTAAAAGTATGTTAAAATAAAGACTAGAACTGTTTAAAGGAAAAGGAGGAAAAATATATAAGAAGATAGGGGGTTTTGGTGGTTTGTTTTTTTCTTTCTTTGATTTTTTTTTTTTTGATTGGGAAGTATTAAAGCCAACAGAATGATAAATCTATTACCAAAATATCGTATTTAAGGGTATAGTCTGCACCACAGAATATACCAGGAATCTGGATAACTAACTTACTCTGGAAGGTTAATTTTTAAATCATCAAGTCATGAAAGACTTTTTCCATTCCACCTGTTTTTTCTTAGTATCTACCCCTGTGGTTACCCTACACAGTAAGCATTGAAGGTGCTATTAGTGTTGTTGTCCTGAGAAATATATGTCCTATAATTGCTCCCACCTATATTGTTGGTCTGTTATATCACCTTGATCTGATGATGTATGCAGTATTAGAATTTTTAGAGGAGCATTGAACAAAACAGATCAAAATGTAAAGGTGTTATCTTGCTTAAGTTCTCTGTAAAGGTAGACACTTTTAACTCTAAAGTACACTTTTATCAAAGCATATAAAAATCTCAGCTTCTGTTTCACCCTCTGTTATCTCCATCTTTATTTTTGTGTTCTTCTAAAAAAGAAAGTATTGAAATAATGGTTAGCAGATACTCTATGTGTCCTAGAACTGGTTGCTTTAGAGCTGTTTGAGTAGTCCCATCTACAGGAAGCTGAGAAATTTTCAGGAAGGTGTGTTCTACATATTAGAGTTATATGTACCTTCTCCCAATCCTGACTTGATCAAGTTTCATATCACTATCACTGAAGTTGTATATTAATAAATCCATCATATACCTCCTCAGTATCCCATTCCATCATTCTATACAGTTATCAAACCCCAAACTGTATCCTTAAAAAAAGCAATCTTTTAATATGAGGTTTATCAGCCTTCTGAGTTATAATTGCCTTTTCTAAGAAAATTTCTGGGACTAACAAACATGGAATCTTATTTCATGACTTGGTTGAACTCTTTTTGCTCCTAATGAAAGTATACTCCCTTGTATGTTGCTTCTGTCCTTATTCCAGCCTGATTTCTTTCCATTATGTTTTGAGCCACTTCTCCCTTACCATTCTTTAACAAGTCAGAATATTCCTTCTTCAATTCTGAGGTGAACACAATATTCAGTTGCTCCCCTCACTGTCTGTAACCTAATATGAGGTTTAGATACTATCTTCCCCACATGGCAGACAGATTTCTCTCAACTCCTTGTAGCCTGCCTGATAGACTATGTCTATACTACTAAGGAACAAGCCAGGGGTTGTTGCCTTACCACTAGGGAATTGTTACAAGATAAAACTAGCTCATCCAAGCTAGGTCAGAAGATTTCTGAGCACCCCAGGAGCTATCAAGTCACTACAACCACTACTGCCTTTTATTAGAAAAGTAAATGTGTTATTTACCAGAATGAAATTTCATTTTTAACTGTACTTGAAACTGCCAGTGATTTCATTAATTCTATGTTTCAAAAGCTTACTAAATAAAGCAGGTTTTATGCACAGCACATGAAGTCTTGATCTTGAGAATTTGTCTAGTCAGGTAATAACTTACTTATTTTGTAGTTCTAAATATTTGGAGAAAAGTAGTTATAAACTTAATTGCTGAACAAAACTCTGGCACAAATGAAACTCATTAATTTCTATTTTTTATATCTAAAAGTTGCTTTAAGGTCTATCCCAGACTAATGCAGAACTTGATTTATTTGGAAGCACTAGGTAAAAAGAAACACGAACAACAGCTTCAGTCAAATATTTTAAGTGCTATCCAAAAAACCCAAAGGATTAACCTCAAGAGCAGCAATATAGTATCTCTTGTGTAAGCATATTATAGTGTCCTCTGTCATGTGTGACTGTGGCACATTGCTCTCATGGTGAAAGTGCCACAGAAATACAGAAGTTTCCTACTTGAAGGAAAACATCTTTGAAATTCCTCAAAGGGAAAACTGAAATCATCCTGCAGAGATCTCCATGAAGCAGTTCCAGACTTTCTACAGAAGATAACGAGCTTTAAAGAAGTGTAAGTGCAACATTACCCTTTTATCTGGAGTTACTGTATGTTATATCAGATGAAAAGTTACTGCAGTTTCTCAGAAAGTAGTGGGCTAAGAGATCAATGTTGAGAGATTGGATTAGTCATAGAAAGCATAAGACTGGTAAATGTGTTAAAAAATAATGAAATGGACACAAAGTAACATGTAAAAGAGTGTGCTTATAACAGATGGTGTTGTGCTTAGAAATGCTGTTCCTTTAGATTTAATATATGCAGGTTGTTAAAGATATTACAAGACTGGTAGATTTAGGATGATACTATTTCCAAGAGAAAGCCTTTTCACAATAAGCCTTGATAGTAAGTTGTAGTACACATACAAAAAAGTAAAATAATAAAACCCACTCACATATCTTCAAAGACACTTCAAATTAAAGGTAAATTTTCAAAATTTTAACTTTGAAATGTATTTTTTTCATGAAGGTGAATAGTTTAACAGTTCAATATCCAATATCCTGAAAATGTGCATTCATTTTCTTAAAGACTTCTGTATCAGAGAATCTGGTTTGGTTTTTTTTTCCCTTCAGATGATGATGGCTGAACCAGCTAAACACATGTATCAAATCATAATGCAGGATGTAAAATTTACATATAGATGTGCTTATATGTCCAACTCTCTGTCTGTGTGTCCCTCTTCAATGAGGTCTGAATCCAAAAGACCCTGAATATAACCTAAATATTTCAGCCTAGTGCAATGGTTTGATCAGTGCTCCAGATGCATAGGACACTTCTTTTTGCCAGTTACAGGACTCATGGATCTACTTGTTAAAGCAATACTACAAAATAAAATGGTTTTAAGATACAAGATTCCATTCAGTGCTTTATCAATGCAGTATTCTGTACATGGCACACTGTACATGGCAACTTTTACTATACATCAGAATAGAGAGAATATCTCAAAAATCAATTTGCAAAAATACAGAATTACTAGGAAAAAGAAAAGAATAAAAACCTGTATAGATTAAAAATAACATTAGGAAAATAGCAGGTACATATTTAGCTATTTAACTGTGTTTACACTGATCAACCTGTTGTACTTTCTGGGAAAAACAAAGATTAAAAAAGCCACATTGGTATCTTTTAGCTTCTGTTTGCTTTTCTTCCTCTCCTTTCTCATCCTTCTGTTGAGACGACCTTCAACCATGTCTTTTCCACGTTTCTGCAACCTGTGACAGGTACAACCTCCCCAAGAAACAGAACAGGGTGTGCCAAAACAGTTTATAACAAGCTGCACCTCAGGGTGATTAGCTGGCACCTCAGAGTCTAGACCCTCAGCCTGTTTTGTCTGGGCTTCCTTTCAGACAATTAGAATGACCACAGTGCACCCTCGACTAGGGTATAAATGGAGCCCTGCTTAAGAACCAGTTGAGATGGTTCTTTGCAGAGCAGGGGGCCTGAGAGTTGGACCCTCCTCTTGGACAGACCATACAAGGATAATTCCATGGATTGACTGAATCTCTGTGGATTGGGTGACCCTCACCACCCTTTTGGTGGTGATAAGTTTGGGCACTTGTGTGAGAGGTTTCCCCTTTAGTAGTGAGTGCATGCCCATTTTGGTTTGTCTTTCCTCAAAGCTTAGCAATTACTTGTGCAGTAACTATATTCCCAACAGACACTCAAACTTGTGTTTTGTCATTAGAAGTGCTAGGTCAATAAACCCCCATTTTGATAGTTGTTGCTGTCAGTTTTAAGGGTGCCTCCATGACACAACCATCCAGTTCCCCTATCAATCCCTAGCAGCAATTAGACAATGGGCTGCACTTCCAGAGGGACTGACTGTCAGCAGTTCCTCCGTAGGGATATTTTTTGTTTTGTTTGTATCCATATTGGTACAACTTTCTTTTTCCTTCTTTCCCTTCCCTGCTCCCCCTTCTCCAAAGCAACTTCATCCATGGACAATCCACAATAAAGACCTGGATCTTGTAGAAGCAACTGAAAGCAAACAAAAGCTATCACTGTCATACAGGACAGGTAAGTGTCCTTCTATATACAGTGACTCTTCAGGCCATTCTCAGTGCTGCATAATCCCATTTTCTGAAAAGCTTTTAATTCACAGTTTAATGTTATCAGTGGAGGAAATAGACTGAAGTGATTTCAAGCAGAGGACAAAGACAGACAAACTATGTTCATGGCTAAAACTATAACCAGGCTTAAAAAAAAATATTCTGTCACTAAAAGCATTAAATTGCAAACTGGAATGTACAATTACTAAAATATTACTTGATAAGTGACAAATTTATGCTGTTCATTGAACACAAACCACTTCCATCACAATATATGGTGAAGGACACAAGTCACAGAACTATTATGTTCCCATGCAACCAAGTGGTTTAAGCTATTAGACAGTGTATACAAAAAAAATATGTGACTTCTGAAGCCAGTTATCCTGACTCTCATTTCTTTCAGGGGAATAGAGAGGAAAAACGTCAAACTAATGGCAAATATTCTTCCACAGTCTTTCTACCTATGAAATCAAGCAGAGGCAGACACAGACAGGCATGCATATATGCTATTTTCTACCTAAATAACATGAGGAAAAATGCGTCAGTCCATAACATCACTGTCATGAAACAGCAAGACATAGCCATACCTGGTGAAAGTGCTGCAGAAAAAACTGCTGCAGTTTTTGATTGTTTTTTTTTTTTTTTACTCAGATAAGACTGGAAGCTGCGAAATATATTTGTAAACACAGTAGAATTTTTCTTCCAATAATCCATTCTTAGTCCTTCAAAGAGCAACAGAGACTTAAATAAAATTCTCATTAGTATTTCTATTAAGTGCTATTTTACACCATAATTCACACAACAAATAATTAAGTGTTAATATCATAAACAAATGAACTTTTCCCCGTCTTTCTCATATATCTGGATTTATGATTTAGAGGTTTAACAGGGCAGTAAATACAACATCTGTATATACCTTTTCCCCTTGAGTAGGTCTATTGGAACAGAGAAATAACCTAGTTTGGTAACAGTCAAGAAAGTAAAGCTATCCAATCCTTCCTAACTACACTAGTTTGTAACTACAGACCAATTTTTCCATATCACGGGAAATGAAAGCTTAAGTTTTATTCACATATTTATTTATTATTGTTTCTGTCTTCTTGGTATAGAATTCTCAATCCACTCATTTCTATTGCAGAAAATTTCCTTAGAACTTTCATTTACATAAAAGGAAATAAAAATAGCTTTTGATTCAACATCTTTTACTGTATTGTCTGTCATGGGTTCCTTTTGTTTCTGCATTTGCTTGTTTTTTTTTTTTTTCCCTCAAGGTTGCTTCATTATGCCTGAAGCATGTTCTTGTTTCCAGTGTCTGCTATGTAACTTTAATGTCCCTCAACACAGTAGGACAGGCCTGGGAGTCTGATGTTGTATTTACTGCATGAGCAACAACTTAATTAAGTTATGCTTTAGAAATATCTCAGTGCTTTGTTGCGACTATTGCACTTGGGCATGTATCACATCGTTCTGACAAATGTGTTGGGAGAATTGCTTTGTAGTTTGCCTTGTTTCTGGAACAGTACTGGCTAAGGACCCTGGAACAAATTGTTTCTATTGCACAACTGAGGAGAATGCCCTAAGTTCCAAAAATGAGCACAAAAGATTAAGGATGAGGACTAAAGTTCTTTCAAGGCAGTACACAATCTGAATCAGAAATAGAACTACAAATGCCTAACTCAGATGATATTTATTTTTTCCTGCTACTTCAATAATACACAAAACTCAGGATAAAATTATTTCTTTCCTTTTTGTATGTACAGCCAGGGAAGGCAGGAAAATAGAGAAGAAAGTGCTTTATTATTAATTCTGTGAAAGCTGGACCACAACTTTTTGGTTTATTCAATTGCCTTGCATTCTATGTATTATATTCACTCGAATCACACAGGTATATATTAAACCAGTTGAGCTTGATTCTCCATCATTTTTCAACAAGTGCAATTATTTGTACCTTTGTGAAGTAAGTTCAAGGTGATATGAACTAAGATAAAAAAAACATTTTTGCAATTACTGTCCTTAGATAATGAGAACAGACCACAGTGCTAAGAGAATCAAAGTGGCAGAGCCCTAGCGAAGGAAGGTAAATGCTAGTGTTCAGAAATTACTTAAATTACATAAAACTGAAATGCTGTAATAATATGAAAAAAATTGTGGATATTGGAAACAAGGATGGACCACAAACACAGGATTCCTAGCACTGTAAATCCACAGCAGCTAACAGAATAGATAACAATAAAAGATTTCAGAAAGTAGAGTTTAAGCTTTGAAACTAATTTTGTGACATTCATAACTCTCCATATATATTTAAATAAATAATTTGAGAAGTCCACTTAAAATTTCTAGTCCAAAGTCTCTTCATGTACCTGCTGGATGTTAACATGTTATTGTCCTAGTTGGAATACTAGACTCATAGAATCACAGAATCACAGAATGGTTTGGATTGGAAGAGTCCTTTTGAGATCATCTATTGAGTTCAACCCCCCTGCCATAAGCAGATCAAGTTTCTCAAAGCCCCATCCAAACTGACCTTGAATACTTCCAATGACAGGCTTTCCAAAACTTCTCTGGGGAACCTGTCCCAGTGACTCACCCTCATTGTAAAAAATTTCTTCCTTATATCCTATCTAAACCTACCCTCTTTTGGTTTAAAACCAATGTCCCTTGTCCTGTCACTACAAGCCCTGGTAAAAAGTCTCTCTGTATCTTTTCTATAAGCCCTGTGCCTTTTTTTTCCTTCTGTCTCTAAGTAAGCATCCCCTCAGTTCCTGGCCATCAGGTTCTTATAAACATAAGAAAGCATCACACAATTATCCATATACCAAACCCTTGTTATATTCCTTTGAATAATTCCTAATGTTGGTAAATGTATGTGGAAGGAGTGTTTGCTCTTTTAAGGGTGTCTAGGCAACAACCTTTTCAATGCAAAAAGGGATAATAAGTGAAGTAGGAAGTCATAAAGAAGAACATACAAAGCAGAAATTTCACTGACAAGTGATAGGAGGGGCTGCAGAAGCAGCAAATCTAGTCAGTCACACTAATTGATAAGGGTGTGTCGGACTGTGAAAATTTTTATTTCATTAAGATTTCTGATCAAGAACATTGTCAGATGATTTGCTAGGGAAAATGAGGAAGTCATAAACAAAATATACAGTGACATAAACCTGACAGAAAAACAATGGAGATAACAGACAAATGTGGCCAGCGACAGTAATTGATGGCCTTTCAAGAAACTGCAGGCAAATCAAGACTTTGCAGCTGAAAAGGTTGCAAAACTCAGGGTCCGTGATATTTGAGGTGGGAGGATGTAGATCAATGAGACTCTGCCAGCTGGTGCAGGGGAGAAGGATAAAGCAGGAACAAAGAAGGAACAGCCAGAGAAAAAGGTGTAAAAAGGGCTGGTTGGGTACAAAACAAGGCCCATCAATACACCTCTCTAGTTGAATCCTTTGCCTGATCACTACATGCTCAGTCTCAGTACTGCAACAGCTTCACTAGTGCAAAGGGAAAAGCAGCAGCCACATCACTCAGCTTGGGCATAGACCTTGAGTCTCCAGGCACCAGTGTGGGCTCCAGCAGCTGGTCAGGAGTGTCCTGAGCAGGGGCAGTGGAGAAGGCAGCCACTCTTAACTTCTCATAACAACATACTTCAGATCTGACCGAGTTCTGGGACTAGTACTTCTTTCTTTAAGGATACTATGACAAAATAAATAAATATTGGTCCAAACCCCTCTTTTGAATCAAAACACAGGAGGTTCTCAGGAGGCTGAGTTTAGTGGTACAAATGTTAGACCCCTAGAAAAGCATTCCGAAGTCAAAAAACCACTCCCGTTTTCACAGTGGCCATGTTTGTTACTGATGCAAAAATCATAAGCAAGCCATGGTGTGATGATCTGATCCCAGACTCTCTTCCTTCCATAGCTATGTTTTCATGAGCAAACTAAAGAGTTATACTCTTCTTTGCTCAGTTTTGTCTCCAATTGCTTCTAGCCAGTGCTTCAACCTCAGTTGAAGAAACAGAGTATTTTCTCTAAATTGCTAGTGACCTTACATTCATGGCAAGTACTCAAGGAAAAAGGCCTACACTCAGCTTCAAGGTGAAGCTGATGAGGAGGGCCCAAAACCCTTCCCGCATTGTGGGAAACTCTTAAGATCTAATACAAAAATTAGTACTTACTTAGGAGACTTAACTACAAAAAAATGACTGTTTTCTCCTCAGCATAGCTCCTACCTTTCTTCCCATCATGATGATCTGCACTTTGTAAAGATGCCATTATTTCTCTGTTGACTGTGGAAAAAGATTAGATGAGATTGCTGTTCAGTAAGTAGAGTTTTCTACATGTGGTGGCTCCCCAGGATCTATAAAAATAGGCTAAAAAATCTTGTATAATTATGTCATTTGTCCAATGTCTCAATAGTCAGGTAAATGTACAATAGTCCAATTACTAGAGAATAATTTAAACTGTCTTAGGTAGCATTTTTATTACCATGCATGTTACTAGACAAAGAATTAATTACTGAACTTTTTTTTTTGTCTTGAAGAACACCATGTCACACCGATGTTTCAATACATAATAAATATGTTACATCCCTTCTTTAATAGTAGCTTTTATTCCTTAAGCCATAACACCTGTATTTAAGCTTAACTAGCACTAGACTATCTTTCAAACTAACTTTTAACAAGGGGACCACATTTAGGGAACTTGGGGCCCATGCCAAATGGATTTCCTTAATGATTTCTGCTATTAATTCCCTGAGAGGCTTGAATATTCTACAGTCTGTCTATTGCCATAATAGCAATACAACCATAGTTATGTCAGAAGAACCCACATGTACAGAAGCTGTGTGCCAAAAAGTACATTTTTCTGTTAGCAATTTTTCGGAATTTCCCCGTGTAATATTAGTGAAACCAGCAAAATATCTGGGTTTAACAGCTCAGACATTTTGCTCCAAAAAATGGCTATACTAGCAAAATTACACTGTCTAGTCCAGATCCGAATTTACTATTTAGATTATGATACAGATATTTTCTACCAAAAACGTGATATAAAATACTAAAATATTTAAGCCATGTAATGCTAAATGATGTTATTTTCTCCTTTCCTTCATTGGGTCTTTTGGTTGTAGGAACATCCACAATGTCCTCAAGAACAGCTTCATTCTTTCCATGACTTAGAATTATTTCATGTAACTTACAGAGTCTACACTGCACAAGTCTCTGTCTAAGCTGGCACCCCTGCAGTACTTTTGTACTTAATGAAGGGAAACGGCAATGCATATGTTGCAATATCTTTTATTTGGATTAGATCTCTAAAATAGGTCTGCAATTTAAGAGTACCTATTTATCTTCATGGACCATGATGGGAGACTAAGTTCATAAAGCCATTTATATTGGAGTATAAATACCTGGATTTTGTCATATAAAGTACATACTTTATTACAAACATTGTATCCACCTATTATGCATTCACAATGTAAGCTGTGACTGAGAACACCTGTGTTCAATGTGACCAGGTGAATGATCTACTCAGCCTGGTGGCTGAGTTGAAGGAGGAAGATGAAAGATTGAGGTCTACAAGAGAATGTGTGAGAGAGATATACTGGTGGTGCCAGGCGCTACCATCCCTGAGGCAAAGGCAACAGGTGGAGGCTTCACGAGACGCAGAGGAACCTCTACCCTCTTATCACTAGGTAAAAGGAGGAGATGGCTGGGAATGGAAGTGTGTTCCTTCTCAGAGAGGCAGGTGAATCCCACCGCCTCGCTCCTGACCTCCCTCACCTTCCCGGTAGCCCTTACACAACAGTTTTATAACTCCGGAAGTTGAGAGCCAGGTCAATCAGGGTGGAAAGGAAGGTCCATCTGCGGAAGCACACAGACTGAATTAGTCACCACCCCCCTCGCCACCCCCTTAAATTAGGACTAGTTCAATAAAGAAAAAGAGGAGGGTACTAGTAGTAGGTTATTCCCTTCTGAGGGTAACTGAGGGCCTATATGCTGACCAGATCTGTCTCACAAGGAAGCCTGCTGCTTCCCTGGGGCCTGGGTTAGGGATGTTATAACGAAACTCCCAGGTCTTGTAAAGCCTTCAGACTATTACCCACTTCTGGTAATGCAGATTGGCAATGATGAGGTCGAGGAGAGATGACCAAAGGCAATCACAATGGACTTTGGGGCACTGGGGCAGATGCTACAAGGATCAGGCGTGCAAGTTGTGTTTGGGTGAATCCCCTCAGCTGCAAAGAAAAATACTGAGAAGTTTAGAAAACCACAAAAGATTAACACCTGTCTCAAAGGGAGGTTCCAACAGTTCAGTTTTGGGTTTTTCGACCGTGGGAAGGTCTACACAGCACCTGGCCTATTAAGATCAGATGGGGCTCAGCTGACTACAAGGGGAAAAAGTATCCTGGGATGTGGGCTGGAAGAGCTCATTGAGCAAGCTTTAAACTAGACATTAAGGGGGAAGGGGATAAAGCCACATCAGGTGAAGACGACCCTGGGAATGGCATAGCAACATCAAGAGTGATACCACTAGGGCAGCTGAAGTGCAACTGTACTTCATCAAGGGCTCCAACTACTTCTTGCTCACGGGCAACCTTGGCTGTGACCATGAGATGGTGGAGTTTAAGATCCTAAGGGTATCAAAGAAGGTGGCTGTCAGCAAGCTTGAGACCCTCAACTTCAGAAGAGCTGATTTTGCTCTCTTCAGGAACCTTCTTGGTAGAGTACCATGGGACAAAGTCCTGGAGGGTTTGGGAGCCCAGGAAAGCTAGCTGACTTTCAAGGACCATCTCCTCCAAGCTCAAGGGCACTGCATCCCTAAAAGGAAGAAATCAGGCAAAAATGTCAGGAGGCTTATATGGATGAACAAGGAAATCCTGGCCAAAATCAAACACAAAAAGGAAATCCACAAAGGGTAGAGGCAAGGGCAGATAACCTGGGATGGTTAGAAAGAGATTGTTCACAATACCAGAAAGCTGGTGTGGCAAACGGACCCACCATTTTTAAAATGTCTTTTTAAGTCAGCTTAAACTACGACTCCCATGAATCATCAG
>JAVSBS010026533.1:29450-41602 GCA_033124195.1 Coracias cyanogaster | reverse complement strand
TTATGAAGCAACTGTTTGTTGATAAAGAGTACATTTCAACACATACATTAAAAAGTAAAAAAAACCCTCCCTTAGTCTCTTTTCCCTTAAAACATTTCACATCAATTTCTTTTCCCTTAAACTTTTAATTTCAATTTCTGTTTTCTTCCATAGGGAAGAATTCAGCGAACTGTTACCTTGTGGTGAGCACTCCAAGAGTTTGTTTGCCTGGGTCTCATTACTAAATATAACAGTAGCCCAATGAGCCAAGGCAAGGAAATCCCTCTCCCATCTCCGTGCAGGCTCTTCCCAAGCAGCTCTGGTGGTTGCCAAAGCCCAGGCTGGCGCCCGGCCTCCAGCCCATGGGTACCTGGGCAGCAGGTTGCCTGATGGCCAGCATGGCTCCTGGCCCTGGGCTCCCACCTCTCTCTCCCCTGGCAGCAGCCAGTGCCACAGAAATGCTCGGCCTGGATGCTGTGACAAGCAGCAGTCGTGCCATGGTGCCTGCTGCTGGAAAACAAACCCACAGCCTCCTGCTCCCGAGCAAGCTCCCATCTTGAGACGTGGTTCAATGTCAGCCTCTGTTTCCACAGCCTGGGACTCCCATACCATGTATTTTTAAGCTGTGAGGCTGATGTTCCTCCCGTCAACACGAACCACAAGGGAACC
This sequence comes from Coracias cyanogaster, assembly GCA_033124195.1. NCBI lineage: Eukaryota > Metazoa > Chordata > Aves > Coraciiformes > Coraciidae > Coracias > Coracias cyanogaster. Next base: position 40,954 of record JAVSBS010026533.1, on the reverse strand, counting down.
ACAAGGCACATCAACATCAGAGAGGACAATGAGAAAGACAAAGGGTTTATCTCCAGTATCAAGAGTGTAACTTGCTCAGGTTAGACATCTGTCAACACAGGCACCTTGTTCCAACTTTTTTTTTTCTTCTGACAAACACTGGAGAGTGTAGTTCTGCAAGAACTTCTCTCCCATGCTTGTCTTTTTCCCCCAAATCTTGTAATTTCTGTTTATAATTCTGAGCACCACTTGTAGCAATACCCAGTTGTGTCAAAATGTTTATCTTCACCTTACAAATGAAAAAAGTCAGTACTAAAGTGGCATCTCCACTGCAATTGAATGCTGCTTTTGTTCATCTACAGATACCGAGCTTCTGTTGACTTCTGAAATTTCAATCACCCAGAATTTCATCCTCCACCTCCCTCAATCCATAACCAAATAAGCCAAACCACTTTGCTGTTTGGTTTGAAATTTACTAGGCTTGGAGGCTAGAAGAAATTTGCCTTTAAATTTGCCTTTTTCCCCAATTCACTCAGGCTGACCCAAGCAAAGGACTCTGCTCTATGAAATGAGGGGATAATGTGCTTTTTTGGGCTTTAATGAATAATTCCTCACTTTACTTTGGGACAGAAATAGTATTACCTGCTCGAGAGATCTACATTCCACCTGTTTCCTTCTTATGCAGCCTGGCATGAATATAATTAACTTTATATTTGTGTGCTCTAATGGCACCCTGTGACAGACAGCGCAGCAGGTCTGAGCCCGCGGTGGAAAGCGGGATGCCTGGAATGCTCCTCCTCAGGAGCTGCCGAGGCCCAGCAGCCTCAGGAAACATCCCGGAGCGCTGGTGCCTGAGGAAGCAAAGGCACGGCACCAGCTGGGAGAGCTGTCTGATTTTCTGTTATTTTAATTGCTTTTTTAATAGAAACTGGAAACTGAAAGTACATAAAGAAACATTGATTTTTCTTTCAGGAAAATATACCATGAATTTGCGCTTGTGTTTCAAAGATGTTTAATCCAGATCAATTAAAAAAAAATTACTGACAATTGGTATCCCCTCGTACTTTTATATTTGCCTGACTTGGCCTGTCGTTATAAAAGCAGCAGCAGCACAGATGCCCTGCTCAGATAACTCCAGCAGTGCTTGCACACGCCTTGATCGTCTCTGGGAACAAATATTGTAATGGATCATTTGTGACAGAACAGAAACAGGAAGAGCAAGAAGGAAATACGTGAGGCCGTTTCCTCCCCGTGCGCTTGCCGCGGCACGCTGGGCATTGTCAAAGCCCTTGTTCCAGTCACAACGCTTTCTGGACAAACCCCTCACTGCCCAGATGTCTCTTCAATAACTTCAGTTGCCCAGTATCTGCACTAACGACCTTTTCTATACACAGAGCTGGCTTAAAAAAGAAAAGCGGGTGTCTGAACTGTGGCTCCTCGCCCTGCCTCGGTGGCAGCAGCAGAGGAATGCAGGCACCGAGATGCTCCCAGCTGGAATGGCAGCTCCCCAACCCAGCCCTCTCCATCCCCACTTTACAGGATGTGGCTCCACAGCCATTTTAGTTATGCTGCTAAATTAAATTTATTCAGTTTCATTTTCCCATTGAGTCCATTTCCCCATGAGAGCACAGAGCGACCTTGCGCTTGGTACTCGCTGCCTGCCATGGTCACAGCCCTGCTGAGGAGCTGCACACCAGCTCCTGCTGGGAACCTCGCTCCAACACATCCCTCCTTTGATGGGGAACAGCTCCAGCTCCCCTTGTCTTTGGTTTGTGCCCTGTTCAGCTGCAGTGTCATTTCTCACTGAATCCTGTCAAGTCCACATGGTCTGTCTCACAGGTCTGTACAGGGGATTGGAGCAGATGCCATGCACAAACTCTGCAGTAACGAGATGTCCAGGCAGGGCATGGTAAAGAGGAAACCATAAGGAAATCTCAGATCCTGGAGGTCTCCCACATTATCACCTGATAATGATAATTAATTACCATCTGGGATGCCAAGCAAGACAACAGACTTCCAGCAGAGAAATAGAAAGAAACATGTCATTGTACACTTAGCTTCACACGTCATTCCAACAAAAAGACAGACTGGGAGGCAAGGGAGAAGAGAAACATGCAGTGTACAGAGAAAGTATTTTAAGAGACATTTTATGTTTTAGAGTCACTATATGTCATTACAACGGGAGCAAAAAAGAGGAACTCTTGGCTGAGCTAACACAGCCCTGGTGCAAGCGAAGCAAGAGACTGACCTCCAAAAATTGTGCAATGGTTGCCTGCCCTTGGCTCCAAAACCCATCGAGGAGAGCTGGGGGGCCAGCGGGGGCCAGCCCAGGCTGGCAGGAGCCCACCAGCACAGCAGGACACCAGCATGTCCTGGGTGAGGACAGCTGTCAGCATCCTCCTCACATCCACACCTCACTCTGAATCAAAGAGCTTCCCAGTTCGTTTCCTACTTCAAAATTATCTGAAGGGAAAAATTTGAAGGGAAAACAGTGATGGGCCACACTGCAACAGGCACGGCGTTAGGGACATCGGGTGGAAAGAGATTTACATTTTCTCTTTGTCACTACAAATGTGATAAATAATCTGAAAGATGAGTTAAGCATGCAGAATTAGAAACCTTATATTATAGATGCCTCGGACAATTTCTAGCCCTCCCTCAGAGATGGGTGAAGACACTCAGTATGCGCAGGAGAAGGTAACCCACGATGCATGAACCACGGCTACTTTAAGCACCGACTCAGCAACCATTACTCCATAAAAGCAGCCATTCTGCCAGCCTGCTGCCAGCCTCAAGGTCCCTACACAGGACCCTCTCTCCTGCTGGAGTAAGGCTGTAATTCAAACAGGAACCTTTTGCTAAAACATAGCCACAAACTAGTCAATTAAGAACCTAATTAAATTCAAAACAATCTGAAAAAGTCTCTGGACTCCAGCCATACTGCCGCTGCTGTGTGAGAGCAGCCTGTGGGAGCCATCAGCCCTCCTGGGTGCCCCAAAAGCAAAGCTTCTCTCCTTAGTATTTACGGCAAAAAACATCACTCCAAGGATAAGTCCATCACCTCCTTAGCAGCTTGCCCCTGACCCGCACTGGGCTGCTCTTTGCTGGTGAACCCCAGCTTGTGCAGGGGGCAGGTGCTGCCATAGCCTTGTCTGATAAACAGAGAAGTTTAAAAAAAAAAATCACAGTGCAGATCCATTCAGCTTGAAATGTGGCTCCTCCTGATTCAGCCCAAGTAGCCACGATACAATAGTCACCAAATAAACCCCATGCTCTAATTTTCCTTTTTTTTTTTTTTCGCCTGGCCTTTAAGGGCAGATCCAGAAGTCACTGCAAGCAGGCTAAACCCGGTTACGATCCCGCAGAAGCTGTTGGCTTCCTTGGGCTCTTACTCATTCAGGACTTGTGAAACTCAAGTTCCCCAAAGAGGTCCAACATTGAATTTAAGCCTTTCCGATAGAGAAAGCAATCGTTACATCTCTTCTAGGACAGCGCAACCCGGGCAGTAACGAACTTCCGCTTCTGCCGCGCAGCGACGCGGAGCCATTGCTTTCACCCTGCAGTGCTGGGAGAGCTGCTGCTTCTATTTTAGTGATATTTGTGTGTGAATTTTAGTAAAGATAACAGACAAATTTCAGACCTGGCCCTTCCACCCTATTGCCCTTTTATTCTAAAGCCTCCTGCAACAATCAGGTGACAATGTATTTGTTAAAAATAATAAAGCATTTTGAATCTCTACTCGTCTACAAGCATATAAATGAGCAAAATCCACACTGCTATTTTCACAGTGAATAATTATGATATAGGCCAAGTTTCTCCCACTTTCTGTAAAGATGATTTCTGTACTGCTCTTCAGCTTGGGCTGGAGCCCAGCCAGCAGTGCTGGGGTCCCCTCTAACCTCCATGGCGAGCCACACAGATGCTCAGTCCACATGGACCCTACTTGCAACCCAGCGTTGTCTTTAACCAGGGAAAACTGGTTAAAGTTTGCAGCAGTATGTTTCATGGCAGGAAGCCAAGGAGATTAATGTCACTTTAATTTTTCATGGGCTTTACCAACATCTCCTGGGGGAGCTGGAGCAGGGCTGGGAGCGATGCTCCGGGGGTGGGCACCCCCTTGCCTCACCCAGGGCTGGAGGGGACCCTCGCTCGGTCCCCACTGAAGCACAGGGGACTGTGGCACAGCCATGGCGGTGGTGCCGCGGCGCCATCCCTGCCTCCACTCCAGCGCTGGTGCGGGATGAGCCGCTGAACCAGCTCAGGGGGCTCTTGCGAGTGCATGGAAACTTCTCTCAGCTTTTCCAGCAGAGCAAGCATCGCAGGAGGTTAGCTGGGAAAGTGATGGTACCTTGAACACCCTTCAGACTGCAGAGTTTCGTTACTTAAACTCTGCATAACATTTAGCACTCATTTCTTTAGCACCTTATCTAAATCTTCCCCAACTTATCTCAAGTTAGCAAGACCTACATGCCAAAGCAGGCGCAATGAAACGCAGACGCAATAAAATAATCTCTCTGAACAACTTGCCATAGCCCACTAAGGAACCATACACCGTTCTGCCACGATTTGCACAGCCGGCAAGGGCCAAAAAATGGGGCAAAAAGTGCAGTTCTTACCTGGGGGCCCTGGGCACGGACAGCAGCGCTGGGCCAGCGCAGCCACTGCCTCCTCCAGCGCTCGCGGGCAAATTACAACATGCTTTTTTGCAACAGCAAGATGGTGGCTTAGCGAGGGGGGGACGGCAAAGGGCAGAAGAACCGCGCTTTCCAAACCCTATAGGTCCAAGGGTGTGAAAGAAGTGGTTCACAGTAGCATACAGCTGTAACCATGGCGATGGGCTGCGGTTTGCATTTGTGTTTTTTTAAAGAAGCAAAAATTACTTTCGGCTAGTAGAAGAGGAGGCACAAGGGGAAGTGCTTGCGTGTTGCGGCTGCACCAACATGGCTCACTCCGGGGAAGCTCGCCTCATGGGCGCAAGCGCACAGTTCAAGCTGCACCAGTTGAGGACATCCCCGCCACGACCAGCTAATCTGCCTGTTGGCACCTGGCTGGGGGACACAGGCTCCAGCTGCCCGACAAGGATGTTCCCGCAGTCCCTGGAATCAGGGCGATGGTTGGGGCAGTGGCCCCGGGGCTCCCTTCCTGCTGCAAGCCACCGATAACGGCTGCCTGTGGCACAGCCACCAGCACATTGCTGCCATGGCCGGCCTCACCAACCAGAGACATTTAGACCCGTTTTTGATGTTTCTGCTGTAGCCACTGCCATCTCAGGGTTTCCTGCTCCAGCAACAGCCCTTCCACCCAAAGCCCTGCAGAGCAAGAGCTTGCTGTGCTGCAGAACTTGCTCAAAACACCCCTTGCTCAACCCGGGGAGGGAAGTGCCATCCTCACCAGTTGCTGCCAGCCTCCATAAAACTGCAGGGCAGCTCCTAGGCACCGGGCTGCCCACGGTGGGTGTCACAGGGCAGGATGGGTGTGTGGGTGCAGCTGGGGAGCAGCAGTGTGGGCACTGCTGCAGCGGAAACACTGTCTGGCTTCCTCTCTGCTTGCTCAAGCCGCCTTCCACACTCGGTACAGGAGGGCTGAGCGCCTGCTGGGCATGGGCACAGGACCTGAGCTCACAAAGTGGCCTGTTTCTCAGGAGCTGCATCCCTCAGCTGCCCAGGAGGGGCAAGCTGCAGGTTAAAGCAGCCTGGAAACCACCACTAAGGGATGCTGCAGTCAACACTGGCAGTAATTATGGGCAGAATTTCTTTCTTTCCTTTCCTCCTGTTGTGCTGTCAAAGCTGGTATCACAGCACAAAGGTTCCCCACCTCACCCTACGGGATGCTGCGTGAGGTAACAGAGCAGCTTTGCAAGCGTTGCAGGCACTCTGGTCATTTGTCAGGGCTTTTCAGCAGCCTGGTCAAAGATGAGAGTGAAAGGTACCTAGAAATTTCAATCAAAGATACAACAGGTAAGGTTTCCCCACAGGTGTCAGCTGCCTGTGCAGGAATCCAACATCTACACGACATCTCTATCAGCATGGAGGCATCACCAGAGAGGGGTCCTGGTCTGAAATCACAACTGAAATGACAAGGATTCTCATTTGTCCTACAGTTCTTGCACTGCTGAGCATGCATGGAACGTCAGCAAACATCACCCTGTCTTGGCTCTCCAGGTCGCTCACTCCAACGTGCTGTTGATGCATGGGCTGAGGGAGTGTTTTGAGCAGGGCCAGGAGCCCTTCCCCACCGTGCCAGATGCGCAGCTGGGGAAGCCTTCACGCTCTGCTGAATTAGTGAAACTGTTTCTTAATTACGCATTAAAGACAAACTTGTTGGCACGTTTTTGCTCAGACTGTCATTTGCTGTGCTGTGTCTCTTCTGCATCAAGCTGAAATGCCGCCAGAAAGATGTCAGAACCAGACTGCTTCGGGAGACTTGTGCTGGTAGGTCAGATGATGCTTTCTGTCGAGATTTTTTCCTTTTTTATTACTAGTGCTCCTAAAGAGTTGTCCAAAGCCTCAGGTCTTTCTTAGGCCGTATTCCACATCTATCAAAATAACGAGTTCCCTTGGAATGGCTTTCTTCTCTCTGGAGCCTACACCACCTCCAGCGGGAGCTCAGCAGGAGGAGAGCTGGGGAGCACGCGCAGCATCGCTCTCTGCCTCCTGCATCTGCGCTGGAACAACAGCTTTGCAGCCTGACAGCTCATCGGCACTGTCTGCATGTTCCCCAGCTGAAGTCACAGCCCCGCGTGTGACTTGTTGCTGTGGAGATGCCTGCATCGCAAACACGGGGACACGATGCCAGAGAGCAGGACAGCGTGCAAAAGCAGAAGAGCAGAGCAAAAGACCTTCTCTCTCTGCAAATGTCATCAGCAACCACCAGCCCTGTGGAAGAAGGATCTTCAGAGAGGACCGTGAACATGTCAGTTCCTGGGGCTGTGCCAGGGCCATGTGTGCCATCCTGAGCGAGGCAGATGCCCACACCCAGGAGCCAGCAGCAGCAAGGCCACCACTGTCACCACACCTGCCTCCGGCACCCAGCACACCAGGGGTGTGCTGTGACTTGGGCTTTTGTGTTGAAAATGGGGTGAGGTGTTCAATTGTGACAGAGCTCTGAAAAACCCCTTGCACTTGAAAAGCCTCAGGAGAGGAGCACATGGTGCAAAACCAGGGTGTGTGATCGCTCATGGTTTGTAAACAGCTTTACATGACTTCATTTCTTCAGTCTATAAAATGATTTCATAATTATGCAAATTATACTGGCTGCAGAATAGATGAAAAATTCATAAAGCCAACTGCTCTTCCAGACCAAGATATCCTCCATAATGTTGAAATGCTCCAAGTCTAGAATCAGGGTTTTCTTGGTGATGGTTATTTGTTCTTTTGGTTGTTCGGGGTTTTTTTTTTTTAAACAAAGAATTTCTGCTTTAAGGTGGAATAACTCTCATTAATCATAGAATCATTTTGGTTGGAAAAGATCTTTAAGATCATCATGTCCAACCATTAACTTAACTTTACCCAGGTTCATAGTTTTTCTGTTAAAAGGACACTTGAGCAAGCAGCAGAAATGTAAGAAACATTATCCGTGTACTTCACAGCATGAATACGTTAAAAGATGTAAGCGGCCATTGCTCGCATATGGTATTTCCCAGTTAGGACACTCACTATTCAACAGAACAGGACCTGAAAGAACAGTGCAGCCAAGAAGTAACAAGACCTAAACCAAAATACCTCTCCAGGGAAAGTGTGTGCAGGGATGGAGGCAGCTCCCAAGAGCCCCAGGTAGCTCTGCACAGAACCTCCTCTATAAACCTCCCAGCGACGGAAAGCTCTGCAAACTTCTCGGCTAGAAGGAGCCAGCAAGGCACGCAGACCTTTACAGCTATATATAACCCCCTAAAAATGTCAGGGCTCTCCTGTGAAGGAGTTTATGAAGTGGCCAACATCTTCCCAAGCTGGTTTGCTCTGCGGTAAACAAGCTGGGCATCTGCCGGACTCCTGCTTCACCGGTGGGGCCGAGCAGGAGCACAGCACACCAAGTTCTCTCTTGGAGAAACTCTGGTTTCCAGCCCCACATCTCATCCAGGGGCCTTGCCATCCCTGATCTCACCCACAGCTAAAAGTATCAGGGTTGCACAGGGCAGAAGTGTTTATACACAAGGTGATCCCGACCTCACAACACAAGCCGTGTTTTTGCTGCTGTCCTTGGAAAACAAACCCCGCTCGGGTGTTGCTTGCATTGCGGGCTGGTTGGCATCTCCTGTTCTTCCTTTCTCATTTCACAACATTAGCAGAAGGGCTGTGACATGCCAGAATCTTTTTTTAAAAATCAGTGTTCCCATAGCACTGGAGACCCCTTGCATTTTGTGACCCCCACGTCTGCGTGGTAAAGCCTTAGTAAGTGTTTTGCCAAAGGAAACAGACTTTAGAGCATACCTGGGAACCACTAAATGCCCAGGTTAGGCTATTTCTAGAAAAAATGGGATCATGATTCAAATACTTTATACTGTAAAAATGAGATTTCTAGTTTGATTTTCATACAGCAATCACTAAAAACTACAGAGACAGTTAAATGTTTCACATCCAAAAGACATGAGGCAGACAGGGATGCTGCTGGAAACCCAAGTGAGAACCTGCAGTGTGTTGTCTCCAAATGTTAGCAACAACAGGAGTCAAAGCTGCTCATCCCTGCGTGCGAGGCTTTAAGGCCAGCACCTTTGGGGGACCCCCAAACCCTGGCCTGGCACCACAGGCCCCAAATGAGGGACAACAGAGCACCATGCAGTGTGGCAATGGACACCCCAGCCTGCTGATGCTGTAGGAAAGGCTGCCTTCCAGCTTGGGAAAAAAATTGCTAGCCCCATAAAATGAGTCAGCCCTGCTTTATCTGCTCAGATAAGGGGCCGCTGGAGCCGGCTGGAAGCACGTGTCCTGGCAGCGCACGATGGCAAGGGCAGGAGAGGATCTGCGACGCTATGCGGCGTACGAAAGCCGTGCAATTAAACCTGGGTTTTTGTCTATGGGATAGGAACATTGAGGACTGGAAATAGGGAAAGAAAGGAAGACAATATATGAAGCTGAAGCTACATGTTCAAATGATGATCTAGCCAAACATATAACCAAGAAAAAACTTCTGGAGCTTCCCGAATTCTACTTTTTCCCCCCCCCTCAGTGGAAAAAGAAAAGTCCTGGCCATTTCAGTCAGAACAGAACTGATCCAGTGGTGCTTCTTTTTCCATGTTGAAGGGTTTTCTGTTCCAGATCTCTCAGTAGCTTTAGTACTATCTTACCAAAGCTGCCACTTGTCTGGCCAGACACCTGACTCTGAAAATCATTATTTTCCAAATTAGAGCCAAGAACCTGATCAAAATTCAGGAAACTAATGAAAAGAACAATGTTTTGAGGGGCAGAGGTGGTTTGTTTTGCTTGAAAGGAGTGAGGACGCTTTGGTTCATTTGCAAAGGGTTCTCTGAGTCAGAGGAAGTGTGGGAAACATATGGACAAACTCTCCTCTCCGTAGTCAGGAGATAAAGCATCCTCTCTCTTCCTTTTCGTCCCAGTCTTTGGAGATAACAGCTTTGCCTTCCTGCTGCATATCACGTCAAACAGATCCAGATCAGCAACAAAGGTCTCTTACAAGACGGGAACTAGTAGCAGGAACCTTCTGGTTTTATACTAAAAAGAGTAATTTGTAGTAATAAATGGAAGCTGCAAGACACCCTCTTGGACCTTCTTGTGCTGTTGAGGGAATTTTCCTCTTTTCCCTGAGGAACGGTGTAACTGAAGCACAGATCGGGGCTGGCCACGAGCTGCACCATGGATGTGCTGGTGGGCACCAGCATTTCCCTGAGCTCTGTCTGCACAGAATCCTGGAATCCTTTAGATTTGAGAAGACCTTTAAGATCAGTGGGACTACCATAAGGAGTAGAGGGGTGTCAGCCAAGAAAGCAAACCACATAATTCCTGAGCCTGGAAGGTGGGCAGTGTCTACATGCAGAGCACCCCAGGTAAAAATGACAGGTACTTATTTAGCTTCTGTGTGTTTTCCTTTCAGAAGTTAAATCCCAAACAATGTAGAAAGTTATTAAAAGCCTTTCTGCTGCATGTTTTTTATTAAATGTATCCAGGCATAAAATAATAGTTTTGAAAAGAAGTGAGTCAGCAAGCGCTTTGAGGAGCAGGCCGACAAATCCTCCAGCCAGCTGATTCTTGCGATCTGTTTACGCTCAGGACTGCTTTGCTCCCTGGACTTGTGCCACCATAAGCCTGGCATTTAAAGCAGGCAGGGAGCTCTGCTCCTGTGCATTTTGTTCTTAATATAGGAAAACCTATCTTTATCTCACTTTCTAAATAACTTGATTTGAAAATCTGGAACCAGAAATATTCTTGCTTTGTATCAGGAGCAACGTACAGCGCCCCATTAATGCTCAGTTACTGGGCAGGTTACCAGTTCATCCCCCACCCCAACCTTCTGTTTACCAAGCTACCTTTTCTTCTGTATCAGATATGGCCATAAGACCTCAGGCACAGTTTTTGCCACTGACAGCTGTGTTTGACAATTATTTCAAAAACCTCATTCCATCCCACGGGAATAAGGAAGATCTGCCGTCTGAGTATTCTACTGCCCTTCAAAATGTCATTTCCCACCCTAAGAGTCACAACTCAATTTCTCCTAAATCCCGGGGACTTTAAGACATGGATCACCATACTGAAGCGTTTGCTATTTCCTGAGGAATGCGAGTTTGTTACTGCAACAGTTCTGCACAGCCAGCCTCTCAAAGGATGGACTTACTGACAGCACAGTGATTTAAGCCTTGCACACAAGACAAATGCAGATGCCCAATATAGCAGAGTCAGATTTTTTGGAGTGAAATAAGTTTCTCTCCGTTTGCTGAAGGGAAGCATGAGCTGTCACTGCCCGACACGTTTTTAGAGCTTTGTGCAGCCTTATGTGAGCAGGTCCCAGCCGATGGCATCACCCTCCATTCTCCAGACAATCCTTCCACAGTCAATACACCACCACAGAGCTTTTCTGCAGATTTTCAGGCCTAGAGGTTTATTTAATTTCCTTTTTCAATTCTACCTGTTGCCATCCCACTGCCTGGCAAACAGCCAGCACAACTCCTCTCTTTCCCTGCTTATCACAGCCTCCCTGTTTTTCCCGAGCAATATCACATTCCTGCGTGTACCAGCTCAGCCAAACTAAATAGTAACTCCTGGAAGCATTCCTCGCTTCTCACTCATCTTCTGGGTGAGGTTCCCCCTGAGCTCTGAAGTTCCCCTGTATCATGGTGCCTCTGATGCCAATGACACATCCCAGGCACTCTGCAGCAGCTTTCCAGGGAAGGCTTTTCCCTCCTGGCACATGGGCTGCAGGTGTGTGCAGCTAGAAACACCCACAGCATCCCAGCACGGTGAGGAAGGGACCTCTGGAGATCCATCCAAACCCTGCTCCAGGAGGTCACCCAGAGCAGGGGGCCCAGGATCACGTCCAGGTGCCTTTGGAATCTCTGCAGAGAAGGAGACTCCACAACC
>JAVSBS010026533.1:0-19347 GCA_033124195.1 Coracias cyanogaster | reverse complement strand
CCTGCCAGCAAAAAACAATCAGGCATCCTGAGAGCTTTATTTGGTTAGAAGAATGGTAAACTCGTCGAGCACCAGGAGCTATTCAGTAGAAGAAGATTAGATGTGAGCAGCCCCAGGTTCATCATTCAAAGCAGTGTCAATTTGAGGCTCTCCACAAGCTCATTAGAGGAAATAAGATGCAGGGTTGGCTAGTTTGTTAGTTTAAAAGGAAAAAGAGAAAGTTGTGGTTTTTTTTTTTTAAGCTAGCTTGCATCGACAACCATCACAAGGATGGAAAAAGCCCATTTGAATGATTCACACACCTTGAGTCACTTGCCCTGTACACAGGGGCCGGAGGCACGGTCCAGGCTGTGGACACATATCCCCCCTGGCAGCCCTGGGCTCACTGGCTCACAATAAATCTGCTCTTTCCCTCACTACTTTTACTCGCAAACCAGCTCTATGGAATGGTATTTTTGCACATTACCTCCCATTTACTACATCTGCAGAAATGTGTGTTATGAGACCTTGCAGAAGTTACTGATGAGAACAAACATCTGAAGGGTACACCAGGGACTGCTGCTGGAAAAGCAGGACAGAATCTACCGTATCAAAGTGCTCTTACTTCTGATTTCGTACTCAATTTAGTACCGATGTGCTTATTAAAGTAGTATTTTTCCACTGCAAGACATACAGTGCATAGCTTTGTACCAAAAAATTCTAAGAGTCGCTAGAAAACCTTCAATATCCACCCCACGCTTAGCGTGCGGGCACAGTTCTGCAGCGTAGAATTCTGTTAAAGCCCTCTGAAAATATCTCAGCAAATCACTGTTTGTCATACATGAGCTAAGTAACAATCTGATAACTGCTAATAATAGTGCCCTTGCATGTTTATACTCATTGTTTTAAAAGGCCTGAGAAGAAACTGAAGGAGGTTCATAATAAATCAGCGTTGTTGAATTATATTCTTTAGGAACAACGTAAGGAAAACTTCAAGCAGCAAAGGGACCACTGCTTTTGGCATGTAACCAACTCATTTCACTCAAATTCAGGCCTGCGCTGCTCTCATCGGTAATTTCAGCAGCTGTGTTACTACAAGAAATCTGGCATGATTTAGGTTAAAACCCTCTCCACCAGCCCCGTGGCTCCTGCCTTCGCTTCCCACCGACAAGGTGTTTCACCCACTCCTGCGCCCATCACAGCACAGAGCAACCCCAGGACAAGGTAGCACTCCATGGCCCCAGGGACCATTCATCCCTCCAGGGTCAGGAGAGGAGACACAGACCTTTTATTTTGTCAGTCAAGGCCTCTGTGAAACCAGGGGGTTTCCTTTTTGCCCACTTTCCACCTCCCACAGTACACTAGAGGGATATCTTCTGCTGGGATGTCTCCACATGTCAGGAGAATTCACAGCATGTTTGAGTCATTTACTACAATAATAATAATAACAACCACCTCATTATTTGATGTTTTCAGCTATACAAGTGTCAACATTTACCCAGAACATCAAGTATATATAACAGCCATCAAACAATTTAGGAAATTTCCCAGTTCTCTGCAACCTAATTACCTCTCCTCCTCTGTAGCCTCATTCAGAGATCCTGAATCAACTTTTTTTTAGCCTTATACTCTATATTGTCATTTCAGAGGTACTAAAATCTACTATATTATGCCAGTGGATAATTTTCATCCACCGCAAGGTTGTTTCATTTGAAGTCAGTTAACTAGAAGCCGAGTTACTTCAGCTCCCATCACCTTTGCCCAAGACAGCCTGAGGAGAGGAGCAGCCCGAGCTACGGCACAGGAGTGACACGGCAAAGCCTGACCTGGCCGGCAACACATGCCTGCAGAAGACCAGGGGCCCTTGGTGCTGGTCTTTCACTCCACAGGCCACATTTCACAATCCTCCTCCTTGTGTCACACCTTAGCCAAGGCCAGTCATCCAAGTGCTGCACAAACACGGACTCCATTTCCCTCACCGGATAAACCAAATGGAGTCCCTTTGCTGCGCTCTCGTAACCCGTACCTCCATCTGACGGTTCTCACCACAGCCTGACACACAAAACACCCACGTGAGCTCTTGTCTCTCCAGCAGATCATCTAACAAAGCTTCCCCAAGAAATGCTGCATTCAGCAGTAACATTTTCTGCTGCAGTTTCTTATTATTTAGTTAAGACAACATCCGAGAAACACAACCTCATTTCTTACCTTTTCAGCTGGCTTCTTCTCCATGCCTCTCTCCACAGCACTCTGAGCACTCCCTTCCATATCTCCCAGGCAGCACCAGGCCAGGGGGATCCTCATCCAAGCAGGCAACCCCTCTCATGGCTCCTATTTAAGCCCCACCAAGCCCTCCCCCACCCTGTCTGATGGGACAGGTGGGATCCATTCCCTGCCTGTGGCACCTGGGGCAGGTGGGATCCACCCCCTCCTCCAGCTCATCAGCACAACCGTGGGTCCCTCCCTAGCCCTCTGCCCCATTGTGTCATCACCTGCCCATCAGAAGGAGGGAATCCAGCTGACAGCAGGTGGGACGTGTTGTCCGCTCCTCAGCAGCACTCACCAAAACAAAGCAGGGCTCCAGAAAGCAAAAAGAATCCCCATGGCCAAGCCTAACGGTAGCTGAGAGTGCAGAATTTGTTTCAAAATTCAGCATACAAGCCGCTGAATTGCTTTTATTTATCAAGTGACTTAATTATTTCAAGTGGAAGGTTATTCACGAGACTTTCCATCCTGCAATTCTTACATGACTACCTCAGGAAGTGAAGTAAGAGTGCAGGAACAGACTCAAAATGGGGTCAAAACCAGTGGTTAGACATCTGGCTTCAGTTGCACGGATCAGAATCAAGATAAGATATGAAAAAGTGAAAATAATTAAGTCTCACAACCACCTTGCCCCAACACCAGTCAGCTGCAGTGTTCTGTCCTCAGGGGTCTGCGCAGTCAGGGCAGACCCCTGCGCTGCTGGTCACTTGCTATAAAGCTGCTTTGGCCAAAAACTTAGAAGTGTAAGCACGGAGGTGTGTGTTTTCCTGCATGCTTCAGATGCTGTCCATAGACCTCGGGGGATAACATTTAGACAGGGGAGTGCCTCTGGCTGGCTTACAGACCCCCTGAGCAATGGGGCTCCTCCTGGGCGTCAGCAAGGTTGCTTAGCTGCAATATTTTTAGAAAGTGGAAATCAAATTTAAAACAAGCAAAAGCCAACTGGATTAATATCGCTGTCACTATCAACACCAGTAGTTAAACATCTGAGGTTGTCCAGCTGTGTCAGTGACACTGTTGGCAATACGTTGGCAGGCAGCAGTGGCAGCTGGGCACACTCCTGGCACGCACACACCCACACACCCCCAGCACAGCTAAATCCCAGCTGGGGAAGGGCTCACTTCGAGTTTCCAGGACTTTGTGTAAGTTCACAGGCAGCCTTGGCACAGCACTAACCCCGCAGCTGCTGTGGCAGCCTGTGGGCAAGCCTGTTCTCCTGGAAAGATATTGTCATAAATAATTATGACAACAGTGCAGAGCAGAAACTGCTTCGGCACAGAGCACTGCCAGTGAGCTGCTGGCTCCTGACCCCCCGTGCAGGTGTCCCAGGCAATGGGCATGGAGGGAAATCCTGGAAATTCCCTCTAAATGTCAGAAAAAAAGTCTGTAGGCTGTTTTACACATTCTGAGCTGCGGAGGAGCTGAGGTCTGCTTGGGTTTTGAATGAATAAAAAATACTCTCATGCCTTTTCAGTCCCCTGCTCTGATGGTGGGGTTTGGGGCTGGTTCAGTTCGGTCCAGCTCCCCTGGCTCCTTCCCCTGCAGCCGGGCGCAGGCTGGCAAGCAACACTCCCTCTTTCAGGCTGATGCATCAGGCCCCTAAAAGTGATGGTTAAAAGTAGCCTGATATCTCGGCTTCTGCATTTGACTGGGAAATCAGGTGGCAGGGCTGGGAGCTGCCCTGGGCAGAGCCAAGCGTGCCCAGCGCTGGGACGGGACCCTTTGCTGTGCCCAGCCCTGCTCATGGCAAGGAACATTTATTTTTAGATCACTTACCACCGCTAAAACATACTTGGACTGTTTTCAGTCTGACTCACAGCTGAATTCCTGTTCTTCTGGAGGCTGAGTTTTCTGTCCCCACCCAAAGTGAGGGAGGACAAAACAAAATGAAACCAAAAAAGCCCCAGCTGGACCCGACCTGAAGCCCAGCTTAACCCAGCCTAAGCAATAGCTAGCCATGAGAAGAGCTGGTGTTCGGGGGTTTTCTGTTTAAATATGTCCGTATACTACTCGGTATATTTGTACTATCCAGTGCAAAGACGGAGCACACATACCTATCTTTACCAGAGATATTTTTATCTCCATGTCAAATATAGGATGTACAGATCAAAGCCAAAAACTTGTGAGGGGCCACGGAGCTGGAAACCCCACTGTCCACCCCAACCCCTCTTAACTCAAGGTGTTTTTTACAGAATTGTGCATTTTGCTTCGCACAGTCCCTGAGACCTGCCCCTTTAAAACAAGGCAGGCACATCTGCTGAGAGTGACTTCGGAGGGGGGTGAAACAATCCTCTTCAATATTAGCCTTTTTGGAAAGAAACTGTCATGTTTTTCTAGCCAGGTGCAGCAGACTATTTAGTAATCTTTAAGATAATTTCTGTCAGAAATCCTTTTTCATTGCATTTTTAGTATTTTAATTGCAAGACCAGAAGCACCATAGTAAAATGTGTAATAATCAGAACTTCCACTGGTTCGTTTGGGGAAATGGGAGGAGGTGGGGATTTTAGAGATCGCCTCTAAATCGAAGGCACAAACCAGGATTATCTCAAGAAGGTGAAAGGGACCAGAGGCCAACGGGTCATAAAACCACCCGCGGTGCCTGGGGGCTGCGTGGGATCTCCTGAGCTAAACAGGAATGGCTTTTAGGAAGCCCAGGAGGAGAAAAGGGCAGGTGTGGGGCAGCAGCGTTGGAGCCCAGGGCAGTGAGATGAAGGGAGCTGGGGTGATGGCAGAGGAGCGAGATGCTGCTGCGCTGCTGTGCTCACGCAGGAGCTGCCAAGGTCTCAGTTCCCGGTTATCAAAAGGGTTCACATTAATTTGTTGCATTCATCAGTATTGGGATAAAGCCAGCCACAGGATGAGGGCTGCTGAGGGTGCGTATGGGTTCACTTCTCCCTGCCCTAAGGCTGGTGCTGCAGTGCTGCCTGGCAGCCACAGGAGAGCACGAGGAGCCCGGCTCTCAGGGCCGGGTTGTGCCAGACCAACATTGAGCTGGGCCACAGGCTCGGTCCTAGACCCGGCTACCTTAAAAGCTCTGAGCTTTGGATTTGATCATCTCCTGCGGTGCCTTCCAACTAGAGTTATCCTATGATATTACATGTATCCTGTGATGTTTCCTAGGATTAAAAAAACAGCTGGTCTTAGAATAAATGGTCAATAAACTCTGCGTTCCTCTCCCTGCATCTCTGGGGGCCCACAAGGGCAGCTGCTGGAGTGCAGCATCTGCAGTGATGGCATTAAAAAGATGGAAACATCGGAAATGACGACACGAGACACAAACCATCACTGGTGTGGAATTGTGGCAAAAATACCTGAAATGCGAAATAATCTCTGCCACGAGAAATCTCAGAAGTTGCTTGGTTTATGCACTGCCTGGATTTGTAGGTGCTGCAAACCTGCCTAACAAGTAGTGCTGCAAAAGCTTGTTTTCTAAAGCTTTGGGATTTATAAACCTGCATCTCCACACCGTGTCAGCAGTTTCAGCTCTCTGCTTGTAAAGGCAAATGTCACCCGCTGCTGCCTCTGAGACACCCACCCCTCAGCTGGCCACAGGGCTACCAGGCCAGGGCACCCACCTTTGGGGTGCTCTGAAGGGTAAAGCCCAGCTCAACCCTTGACACACCAGCCGGGTGGGCAAAGAGCGGGGAGATGCTGAGCGTGGCAGGAAGGGTGCCAGCTCCAGGGCTTGTCCTCATTTCTGGGAAGGAAATGAGCGCTCAGGGTGCTCTTTGCTTGCTCAGGGCATGCAGATAGTTCTAGTTTCTCTTTCTGCAGCTCCAAATCCCACTCGTTTGTTGGAACCGAAAGCGGGTTTTGGGCTGGGCTGCTGGACGTGGGTGCAGAGGAGCATGTGAGGCACGGAGCCTGTGCCCAGCTGAGCCTGGCCCCGCTCCCCCCATGGCCCCCGACCCCCTCACCCCTGTCAGCTGTGATGCTGCTGCATCCTGGGAAGTCATTGATGTGGGGTGGTTGGGTTTTTTTGTATTCTTCTTGCAGTTTAATTGCATAGAAACAAAACAGAGCTTAACAGCTCTTAAGCTGCTGCTTAGCTTAGAGCTGTCGCGGTCCTTCAGCATTTCAGCTAAATGAATTAATAACTGACTCTCCAATTAGCTAGCCTCTGTCCTTTAAAATTTCATGTGCCATGAGATGATCAGTACACATACTAGAGAAATAATAGCATCACTTCTATAAACAAACAGCTGACATAACGTGTGGGAGTTGTATGAAGTAGTGCTGGGCTCTCAGATGCACAGCCACTGGTGTCTAGCGCTGCACCTTTTTATGATGGATCTATAGCATGTATTAACAGAAAAAGCGTCTATTTAGAGCTGGTGATTACTTGCTGGGTACCAGGCTGATGGGGGATTGCCGAGTGCGTAAATGTGATGCAGGTGTGTACACAGGGAGGTGTCCTTCGTGACTCAGTGCACTTAATAAGGAGCAGATGACCCTGCTCACCTCAATGGACACAGCAAAACAAATAATTGAGCGTATCAATCCATAAGAATTGTCACTACACGTTGTTTATGGAGAAAAAAAATCACCTCCTGGCCATCAATCACCGGGACATGCTGTACAGATGCATCTCTGGTGGGGAGAGGGCAGGGGCATCTGCCTGAGGGCTTGAGCTGGCCTCATCCCAGCCTAGGCAGGACAGTGAAGCCAGACCCAGCAGGACCAGGGTGATGACACCTTGGGTCAGCAGTGCCTTCTCCTCCAGCAAACACAGCCTGGAGGAGAACATCTTAACCCAGACCTTCCGTGCATCAAAGCAACCTGAGCTCTGCGTGATTGTTTACTGTGAGAAAAAACCCCAAAGCAAAACATTAAGTTTCTTCCTGATTCATAGGAAGAGCCCAGAGTCACATCTCTGGCAGGAGCAGAACATGTGCTGGCAGGGAAACCAGGCCTTGCTCTGATAACACTATCACAGGACCACGTTCCCGTGCCTCGGCTGTGGTGGCTGTGCCAGCCTCGGAGCATCTCGTGCCAACCCATGGGCCGGGCGAGCATCGGGCAGAGTCAGCTGCGCTCCCCCAGCACACCCAGCCACGCCATGTGCTCTCTGAAGGGGCAGAGATGTGTTTTCTAGTCTCATTAAAAGCGGGCTGGGGCTCACCATGTCAGATTTGTACGGGCTTCATTAAAGAGATGCTTCCAGCTCGCCAGTGCGGCCGCTCCGCGGGCAGCCGCATGTCCTCCTCCGCACACAGCTGCTGAGCTGCCTGCACCCAGCCTTGCACAAGGTGTTTTCTGGGAAGTGGCTCTTCATCTTCTGCCTTCTTCCTTCCTGCCCTGCCTCCAGCCTGGGGCCTGAGCAAGCGCCCATCCCCTTCGCAGCCAAGATGTGGATGCTGAACCAGCCCTTGCACAACCAGGGGCTGCTGCCATCTCAGGACCCAGCGCGGAATGTGATGGAGAAAAGGGATGGCTGGTGGCATGGAACCGCTTCGTGACATAAAAAAAAAAAGAGGTTTCTGTACCCTGAGAAGTTGATGGCAGTCACCAGCAGAGAAACGCTGCTGTTGGGAAGGAAGGGCACGTGGAAGCTGCCTGCAGCGTGCATTGCCCATTAGGGTGGGGACCTTCTGGCCGAGGAGCTGCCGACGCAAACCCAGGAACTCTGTGTGGGTTGCGAATTGAACCAACTCCAGTATCCCAGTGTTAACAATATTCACCCCTTTATCTCGTGAATACCTCTGCTGGGTGACCAGCAGAGCAGAAGGTGCAAGGACGTGCATTGTGGAGCAACAGGCATCGCACGTGGTTTGGCAGATTCCTGCGTGAGACAGACAGCAGGCTAAACAGAAAGTGGGTTTGTGTTGAAAAATGCAAAAATCTCTCTTTCCACATTCTCTTTCAAGCCCACGGTGGATGACAGCAGCAGAAGTAAATATAGGCAGTCAGATGCAGGAGCTGACAGCCACAAATCTCTAATGTGGGACAAAAATCAAATGCAAACAGCACACCCAGGCAGAGCGTCTCTGGCCTTTCCACTTCTGCTGTGGGATTAGGTACGTATTTAGAAAATCAAAACCCACCCGCCCCTCTCATGCCCACATAGGCCCCTTCACAAGAAGCCACTGAGCTGATACAGGAAAGCCCCAAAGTTTTAGAAAACTAATATTTCTTTGAAAACTCCTGTTCTGCTCACTCCAAAAGGCAAAGGTGAGTCTGCTAAAGGTGTTTCAGCTTAGTATTTACTGCTGTACGGTGTTTTCCCTCAAGAAAATTCATTTCTGGTGTCTTAAACTCTGGCTTTAAACAGGGACCATTCAACCCACTCCCGGAAATCCCTTAGTGTCCCCTGACTGGGGATGAACACTTGCAACATCACACCCAGCTGAATAATTGCCTCTTGGTGACACTTACAATGGTCCTTGCAGAAGTAGGAGGTTTTTACAATGGAAACTCAAGCACAGCCTTATCTGTCCCAGGCCGAGCCGCCATAAGACACACGATGGAGCTTTTTTCCACCACTGGCAGAGCAATTTAGCGATTTATGGAGTTCCAGCGTGGGAAGTGCTGCCTGGCTGAGCCAGAGAGCAGTGGCTTTAGCCAGCAGCATTGCTGGGGGGACAGGACCAGCCCTCCCAGGGCAAATGTCTCGGGGAGCAGTGTGGGAAGCACTCGCATGACGTGACAGCAAAACCCTTCCCGCAGCACCACTGGGACCAGCAGCAGCATCACCGCGAGCTGCTGGGCACCCGAGGGTGCCTGAGCATAGCACCCAGCAGACGCTGGCAGGGGTATTTGTGTGAGATACTCGCAGAGGGAAGCAGCTACTTTATCCCTCAAATTAAAGCCAAATGAGGATTTCTGCTCACAGATTTTCAGGGTTTTACTGTGAGTGGGGGAGTGGCTTCATAGGCATTAAAGAGAAGACCATGTAGACCAAAACACTCAGCACAGAGGAGGCTTTTATTTTCTAAGCAGGAGGCACAGTTTATTATCAGGCAGGTAGGTATCAAGAAATAAACCAATAGATTCTGCAAGCTGAGTCCAGCTTTAGCAGCAAAGCACGAAGGCACTGTCTGCACACACACGCATTGTTGCTGTCTCAGTGCTTCCATGACATGCTTGTCAGACCAGCAGCCCAACGTTACAGTTTTCTGCCCTCCTCATGCACAAAACCAGCAGCCCAGCCCCTGCCTCCCCCCCACCCCGCCACACCGACAAGGCGTTCCACCCAGCCCTGGGCGTGCGCTGCCCCATCCGAGATGCCAACCCTCACCCAACCAGCTGGAAATGGGCCCAGTTTTACATTCTGAAAGGTAAACCACCCAGGGGACACGGAGTTTGCAAACACTTACACAAGAAAGACTCGACTTTGGTCCCCGGATTGTCTTGACCATGTCACTTAGTGCCCCTGGCACATGTTATCCAAGCCTAGGTCCAGGCTAGCACCAGGACATGGCTCTCAAAAGAAGCCACCTGAGAGCAGCATATTTTCCCTCTAAGAGCTTCCATGATGATCTTTTATTGACAATATCAATAGGCCATAGTGTGTCGTGCTATGAGAGCAGGGTTTCCTGCTGCACCATTGTGAGAGAACATCACTCCTGGTTGGCTGGAGTCAGGTGGGCAGAAGGTCTCCTGTACAGTAACAGGTAACAAGTGCATTTAGAGGAACACAATCAGCTCACACATACTCTAGAGCACACACAAATTTTTATTTTAAAACTGGCACTTTACATGGGTGAACGCTCTCCCTGAGAGAGTTTCCTCCTGCCCTCTCCCGCTACGAGAGGTCTCCTCCTTTGTTCATCTGCTCGTTGTCAACCTGCTCAAGAGCTGCCTTATTTTTGCCATCAACAGCTCTCTGAAGTGGTCGCCCATCAAGAAATAAAAAACAGGATTGATGGCACTATTCAAAAACGCAATGGGCCTCGTGATGATGTAAATGGTGTTGATGAGGCACTGTGTGCACGCAGAGACTTCCAAGGCTGGGATTCGGGAGGCAAGTCGGACGTTGCGCATTATGTGATAGGGAGTAAAGAGCAATGAGAAGATAACCACTGTGAGGATGACTAAAGTAAGGGGTTTCTCAAGTGTCAGGAGGGAGCTGAGTTGCTCACTCCTGTTTTTAAGAAAAAGAACCATCTTCACGTAGAAGCAGCACATGATCACGAGAGGGATAAGGAACCCGAAGACAGTCAGGAACATGCTATAGATGAGACTTTTTGTGGGGTCTCCAGAGCTTGCATAATCAAGACACTTGTAATTATTGGCAGGCGTTAGAGGCTCCAGGAAAAACATCAAGGGCACCAGTTCCAGTATCACCCCGATCCATACGGCAACAGACACAATAAGGGCCATTTTTCTCTTCTGTAGAAAATGTTCTCTGAAAGGATATTTTATGGCCATGTATCGGTCAATACTGATAACGGTGAGGAAGAGGATGCTGCTATACAGGTTTGCATGCAGCAGGAACCTGTTGCTGTGGCACAAGACCTGATCCTTTGTCCATTGACCTCTGGAGTAGCTGTTCACGAGTATTGGAAGAGTACACAGAAATAATAAATCTGACAATGTTAAATTGAACAGGTAGATGTTGCCGCTTTTCCATTTTTTCAGGCAGAAGATGTAGCCGAACACAGCAATGGTGTTTCCAGTGAAGCCTAAAATGAACTCAAGGCTGTACATGGTGGAAAGATAATACTTTTCCAGCTCTCTGTTCATCAGCAAACAGCCGTCTGTCTTGTTCGCAGCCTGCAAAGTCAAAGGAAAAAAAAAAAAAACAACACCAAAAATAAGTAAAAGGTCATTACATGGGTATTTCTATATTGTTGCCATGAATATAGGGCGCTATATGCTTACAGCTTGCATGGAAAGTAGAGGCTTCGATGGGAAGAATGTCCCTTACAAACACAGGATTTCTCCATTCAGCTGTTGACCAGTGACTGAGCAAGATGAAAACTTGCACAAGCAAAAATCTGCGTGAGGAGTTTGAAGTACAAGCATCACCTGAAGGTATCTCCCACAGTGTGCCAGCTGCCACCTTGGCCAAACCCACAGCACTGCCAGAGGCTGGGAAAGTGAAACTCAGCTGTCACCACTTGATAGAAGTCATCTGCCTTCCTGTTACGCAACCCCTGTCCCGTGGTCTCCTCACTCATCACTAAAGCAGAAGTCCACTGTGAAGAATGATAAAGGATGAACTCACTAGCAGCAGCACAGCCACGTTTTAACGGCACTAGCTGGATTTCATGAAGAGGTCACAAGAGAATGTGTTTATTAAGTTGATTGAATGATTCATCATGCACTTTGTACAGTTTTGCTGGTAACTTGCGCATGGTGAGGACGAGGTGCTGCGAGGATGCAGCACATACCCCGTGCCTCACAGCAGATGTACCAGAGCACTTCCGAGCCAATCCTGCCCTTTCTGCTCTGGGGCTTCTACAGGTCTCTTCTCAGTTTTCTACTAAAAGCCCTTTCAGAAAGGGAAGATTCAGTTATGACCAAGTCCTCACTGACATGAACGCAACTGTAGCTAAGGGGACAGCACAGTCAAGTTCAAGATAAAAAGCCGTTGAAGCCAAATTCAAACTTTAAGTCACTTTCGTTGTTCACTTTCCACGAAGCAAGAACGCTGCCTATGGTTCAATCTGTCACAGCTCCCAACCCCTGCCAAGCCCTCCCCTCATGTATGCTGGAGCACCGGGCCGGCACACGCGGGGCGGTTCCCAGCCGGGAGAGCTGCCGGCATCGCTGCCCCTGCTCTGCTCTGCATCTTCTCTTTGGCTCCAGAGAGCATCTCCTCTCGCCTTGGCAGCCACCAGCACCATCAGTGCTCCTTAAGGAGCTTTCTAGGAAGCTGCACCAAGCCTGAGTTTGCCTGCAGACAAATTTTCCTTTCCTTCTAGAGGTTGGTTAGAATAATGCTTTCATGCTACAGCAGAAGAAACAGAGTCGGGTCTCATGTGCTCCCTCCTCTTCCTCCCCAGGGAAACACACCTGCACCTACCTGGGCAGGATAAAGTGAGCTTTGAGTGAGAGCCTTTGGTTAAAGCATTAGCAAAGCAATTAGAAAGCGGGGGAAACAAAATGTTAGAAAATTGGGATCTAGATTAAAATGGAAATCAAACTAAGCCTAAACTCTACGGGAACAGCAGCACGGCTGCCTCTAAAGGCAGTCTCCAAAAATCCTGCAATTGTTTCAAGTATTCTCAGAGTTGCTCTGGTGTCTAGAATTTAACAGGTCTCTGCTCTCGAAGCGCTCTATTTTAAGGGTAGATCATGAGACAGAATAAAGTACAGCATATACAAAACTGCAGAAAGTCACCTCCAACAGCTCCAGGCTCGCTCTGTGTACACAAGGATTAAACCGCCCCGAACGCTCGCTCTGGTCAGAGAAACCTGGTGCCAAACCCTGGCTGCGCGGGCTCCGAGGAGAAACCCAACGCACCCGCGAGGTGTTCCTGCTAGAAAACACTGCAGTGACTTTAACACGTTAAATACAAATAACAACTTAAAAATTACTTCATCGACAGAAGGTAAAGAAAAAGCCTGATGACTCAATTTAAAGTGAGCAGCAGGGTGGAAGGATGAAAGGGTTGGCTCAGAAGCGACCTCGCAGGAGGAAGAGCAGAGTTGCCTTGAGAAGCCGGGGCTGAGCCGGCTCTTGGGGCACAAGGACACTCACCATCCTGGGGTCGGGCGCTGCCTCTCCACCAGCACCCCTGGACCATGCCTCGAGGAGAGTGGTGGGGTCCCGGCGTGGGCACAATGTCACTGCTCGACCTCGTTTGCATATGATTCCATCACTCATGAGTCAAGGCGAAGGCGCAATTTGTTTGGCTGAGCAGGACGCAGGGGCCGTTTTCGTGGGAGGAAGGCACCGCAAGCTGCATGCCAAGCCAAGGAGAGAGTGAACAAACGCTTCCGTTTGCGGAGACCCGCGTGGGAACGGCCGTGGGGCCGGGGAGGACGGCCAGGCTGCAGCTCTGCCCCGCGCCCCAGCAGCGTGCTCAGCACGCGATGGGCTCCAATAAAGGATTTTGGGTGAAACGCTGTGGTTTGGATGACATGCAGATCTCCCTGTGAGCGCAGGACCAGCAGCTGGAGGTGCTCAGCTCCCATCCTGCCCGGCCAGCACTACGCAAAGCCCTGACCTTGCGCGGCTGCCGCGGCAGAGCCCAGCGCATCGTCCCAGCAGTCTGAGGAGGGAGAGGGTGCTGCCTTTCACCCCGCTCCTTGAGAGATTCCCAGAGGCATCGAGAGGACAAAGTCTGGTGGCTGCGTCCCAGCTACCCCTGACTGCTCCGACCACAGCACAGCCTCTCCCATTACACCCGGCTATCGACACAACCGACGCGCGGCTCAGCTGTTAGCAAACCCATTATACCAACATACTGTATTTGTATTATCGCAGGGTGCTAAAGAAGAGCACTTGGTTGTCATAGAGTAGCACATTTTAACACTTCAAAGGTTGCTGGTTTATTTGTCACTGCTATGTAATGTTATGATGCTTCTGACTTTAAGAATAAATGCTGCTAACGCAGAATAACACTGCTTTGCTGCAACTAACACACCCAAACCAGCTTATATCAGTGCAAACATTCTTTCTTGGTTTCAAACAATACAGTAGCATTTTTACGTGCGGTTTTGATTGTATTTTTACCTGTGGACCACTGTCTCAGGAGCCCCAGAGCCCTCTGCAGAAGGTGATGTTCCAGTTCCTTGGCGCAGGGCATGCCCAGCCCCGGTGTCCTGGCTGGAAGTGCTGACTGGTGCACCAGAAAGTGAGGCTGCTGCGGTTTTCTTGCAGAAAAACGAGCAGGAGAGCAACCTCGGTAGTGGTTTGGGTTGAACGTGAGCCGGTGCTGCACGGCTGACTCGTGCGATGCTCCCTGGCTGGGATTTCCACGGCTGCCGGGCAGGCCGGGCACCGGGGGAGATGAAGAGGCTGTGCAATGTAAGCATTCGTAGACTTCCATTTAACTTTTACTGCTGTGCACAAACATGCACCAAGGGAGGCTTCAAGCCAAAAAGCTGCTGCTGGGTGACCTGCCAATCTACACCAACGACTGAAGAGAAAAGATCAGCCTTTCTCTCCTGCTCTTTTCACAGAATTCTAGAGTTAGAGAATCATAGGATATGATCCTAGATAAAGATACAGAATAAACCAGGTGGGGTTGGAAGGGACCTCAAGGACCATGTGGCCCAACCTTTCTAGGGAAAACAGCTCTTTTGCTTGCTACAGAAAAAAAATGATTCACTCTGTACATGGGCTGCGGGGCTACGTGCAGGAAGAATAAAATCCCAGTATTTGGGGGTTATGAATCGCCCCTTTAGAAAACAAGCCACAATGGCTTTATTCACCCCATTGCTCGTAATCACTGGCAGACACCAAACCAACGGCACCCTGAGCAGATGGCCGTGCCTTTGCAACGCCTGCAGGGCATCCACCGGCCATCCACGCAGTATCGGGATCACGTGTGGCACCTGGAAAACATGGGCAGTGCCAGCGCTGCTGCAAGCAGGGTGAGTGACCACCACCACCCCCCGACACACAGACCCAAGCTAAGGCTGGTGACAGCGGTGTCGTGCCAGGCTCCAGCCAGGATGGTCCCTTCGCTGGAGAAGGTCATGCCCGGGACAAAGGGACGTTTCAGCCACAGGCAGAGCGTTGCTGGGGTGGGTATCTCCACTTCTCAGGTGGACCACTTGGTCTGAGGGTTGTGGTGTTCCCAGGCTTGTCTCTGCTCCTGACTGCGCAGGGAACAGCACACGGTCTCGTCACGACCAGCCCAGGATCAAGCCTTCTCCAGGTGGTCACTGCCATGGAGAGCACTTCAGAGCGAAGCTGGGAGGTTGTCTGCAAAGACAGCCACAACACAGCTAACTAAAATTGCTTTTGAAATTGACTTCCTTCCTTCTCAGGAGGAAATACAAAGAACCAAGAAGTTAAGTTTCACTTCTCCTCTCCATGTACTGAAGAGCCCTGCGGTGCCGAAGGAGCTCCTGTACTTGGAGACTTCTCAGAAGGAAAATGATCCCAAGCTCCAGACAACAAGTACATTCTGAAAAATTGCCAGAAGAAAGAGGAGCGCCAGTGAAAGACTGAGCTTTAAAAGAGCTCTGTAAATTCCCAGTATGAGATTAAGAAAGAGCTGAGCAGGTTTGGGACTGGTGGCAGGTACCTGCCCCAGCATGCCCCCATCCTGCCCTGGCACAGGCTGGCCCAGCAAGGCCAGTGGTCCCTACGGCATGGGCAGGAGGGCAAGTGGCCACATTGGCTGGATCATTGCTGGGGCCAGGCAGGGGTGAAGTGTGTGGTGGCAGCTGGGAGACAGACCAAAGAGGACATCACAGCAACAGGCGTGACAAGGGGAATCACCTGCCACGTTCTCCAAGACGGAGTAATGGGAACCAGAAGAGATGATGCTGCTTCTGTAGTTGTTTCAAGGAAGGTTGATGGAGGTTGGCTGCAGAACCTGCCCCCTCCCCATAATACTTTGAAATTAGCTAGCAGAGGTGGCAGGAGTAGTGAAGAGGCAGAGGTTTGCACTGGCCCAGGCAGGGACGGTGCTAGGGTCCCCAGCCCGCGCTCAGTCTGCTCCTCGGGCTGCGAGAGAAAACGCAACCCAAGAGAAGCCCCATCACCAGCCATGCTCGGTGATGGGGCTGCAGCTCCAGGCGCAGGGACCTCTTTGGGTTTTCTTGATAAACAGCACATGGCACAAGCACAGGGAGCAACACAGCTCCTCTACATCAGTAACCGCTGCGGAAATGGGAAATTAAATTATTATTGTTATTATTAGCACTTACCTGGGAACACGCACCTCCTCACTGCCCGGCGTGTGGCACTTTGGGCAAGCCCAACTTGTTTTAACACGGCTGGGCAGGACAGCTACTTGGAAAAACACAATTTAAAAACACTATTTAGAAACAGCTCTATCGTTCCTGTTAAATACGTTTGTCGGGAATGAAAGTTCCTGGAAATTCCAAGTGTAGCAAATACAGCAGGAGTACAGTTACATTTCTTAAATTCAAACCAGAATTTGCACGTCCCATTTTTAAAGCATGAGTAAAAAGAGAAAGAAGCTACAGGTCGTATGTAGGTGGCTGTAGGGAAACTATCAGGAGCTGGAAAAAAAAAGCCCTAAGCAAAACAAACCTCTACATAAGACATTAGCTTTCTGTTCCTGAAATCTGGGAAATAATCAACACAAACACGTATTCAAAATTACTTCAACTTTGGTGAATTGTACAGAAGAGCCGTTTCTGCATATTACCAGCCCAATGAAATTTAAAATTTTAGGAAGATAAATCAGTAACGGCAGGACAAGATGGGAAGTAGAAGAAGCTGCCACCTGCTCGGAGCTGCGGGTTTTGCTGCGCAACCATCACACCCCGACAGCAAAACTTAACAAAACGGGTGAAATCAACTGCAGGAATAAATGAGGGTTTCCGTTACACCCAAAATAAGCCCTTTGGTGGCGATCTCTAGCGGCTCTCAGGCGAGCTGCTGCAGTGGTGCTGCCCAGATGTAGCCCTGCAGTTCCCAGGCCATCCACGGCACGTTTGCAAAAGCTGGGTTTATACTGGGAGAGCAGGGCAGGCTCCAGCTCCAGGCCCATGCCGTGCCTCAAATGCACCGAGCTCTCCAGCAACCCGCCGGCTTCCAGGAAGGAACGCAACCGGAGTCAGGCACGTTTGTTGTCATTAAATACCCATTAGCCAATTTATGTTAGACTGAGGCCTATTAAATGAGTCATGCATATTTAACGGTTTATTATGATGTATTCGCATTTGACTGATTGGAATGAGTCATTAAGGTTGACCTTGAGCGAAAGGCTGCGTCTCTCCTGCAGAGCCCTTCAGCAGGGGATGTTTATCCCGTCTCGGGGTTTGTCCCCATGAGGAAAATGGGAATATTCTTCTAGGTTATTACTCGAGGAAATTAATTCCTACCTTGCCCTGGCCACCACGAACCCGTAGAAGAGAACTATTTGCAGTGTCCGCAGCACATGCTGCTGCCGTACGCCAGCCAGGCAGCGCCGGGCAGAGCCTGCTCATGGCAAACGTGAGAGCCCAACGCTGCTTCTACCCTTGGTACAAGGACGGGACAGGATTACTCGTTTACTTTTGCTTATCTATGGCTTGTTTCTATTAGCCCAGCAGTACCTGGTTTTCCTGTGCTCCGGAATTCTCCTTTGCTTCAGTGCCCAAGCTGAGGTCATCACATTGGCTGTTGATGCTCATTTGCCAGCTCTGCCAGGAAAACGTCTCTGCCCATGTCTGTGCTCTCCCCGAGGAAGGGGATGCAGCAGCTCCGGTCCTGGCTGGCCGTGGTAATGCGGGGGGGTGTGTAGGGTGCTCCAGATATTTCAGATGCTAGGAGCAGCCCATGGTCCAACACAGCTGGGCTCTGGGTTCCAAACCCACAGCCTGAGCTGCGCCCATGCCCCGATGCCAGCTTCCCGTGGTGCTCAGGTTTTGCTAAAGGGAAAAATAAAACCCCAAAACCAACACTATTTTAAGGTGTTAAGTGGTCAGAATTAAATAAATCTGGCATTATAGCAGGAGGGGGAGCCTGCCCTGCCACCAGCAGGTCCCGCACTGCGCTGGCTCAGGTGCCGTGCCCAGGCTTCAGCCAGAACACAGGCAGCTCCCCCCAGCTCCGTGGTGTTTCCCACACAGCATTTGGCCAAATTTTCCAACTCTTCTCCATAGTGCAGCATCTTTAACAGCTGGACAACCAGCCAAAGCCCCAGGAGGATAGTACCACATGGACCTTTTGCAGCCATTTCTGTAAACCAGACATTGCATTTATCCATCACTGCCTTGAAGAGGTGATGGACGAATCTCTCCAGCTCCTAAAGTCAGTACAGTTCAGGATGTTGGAAAGTAAATGGCAGGCTGGAGGAGTTAGAAAATCCTGCAGCATCACAGTGACTAGAACCCAATGTAGGAGAGAGGGGTGGGGGCAGAGGGTGGGAGGAGGGCTGAGCATCTCCAGGCCAGCACCCATGCCATCCCATCTCCATGGAACCGTGCTGGGTGCTGCTGGGGAAGAGACCCAGCTCTGCTGTATGCAAACAAGCAGCACATATAAAGAGCAGATAAACTTCCAGTGAATCCACTCATTTTCTGCCCGC
This sequence comes from Coracias cyanogaster, assembly GCA_033124195.1. Lineage (NCBI taxonomy): Eukaryota > Metazoa > Chordata > Aves > Coraciiformes > Coraciidae > Coracias > Coracias cyanogaster. The sequence goes on along the minus strand of JAVSBS010026533.1, from coordinate 994 downwards.
AGTCGTGCCGTTCTGAGGGCAGCATCTGAGCAGGGCTGCAGTGCCATGCTGGGTGTGGGGTGGCATTTGCATAAAGTGCCTCCATAATGCGCATCTCATAGACAGTCGCTCCCCTCAGCACTCTGCCATCTGTTATTTGGAATTGTACTAATGATATGCAGGGCCTGAAAATGAGGAAAGACATGAAAGCGCTTCAATTACTCTATTTTTCTTCCTGGGAGGAACAGAACTTCATTAACATTGTATATTTCAAGAAGTCCAAGACACAAGTTTCTTTTGCTCACCCAAAGCTATCAAGTCATTTTTTTCAACCCTTATCACCCAGGAAGAAGAGGAGGAGGAAGAGGCCTTCACTGCTCTCAGCTGCTGCATGGAAGCTTCACCCTGGAGCCTTCCTCCTCCTCCTCCTCCCAGAAGACCAGCCCAGCCTCCTGTGGCCAGGTAGGAGAGACCTCTCAGCCCCCTGAGTCCCCAGATTGACCATTCTGGGGCTCCTTCCTTCCCGCCACGGCTGCAGGTGTCAGAGAGCTTTGGTATCTCACTAAAGTACAACAGGTGTTTTATTAAAAATGTAAAATTGTTGGATTTATACAAAGCAAGATACATAAAATATATATCCTGCCCTTATAAATACGTTTTTTTTATATAGAATACAAGTGGCAGTTGAGGCCTGGTGAACACTAAGAAGTTAAACACAAGGTGATGGTACTCATTGGTGAAGATCTGAATACCATCATGACTTTTTTTTTAAACAAAAAATAAACATGATTTAGTTACGAAAAACACCTCTTTCCCCACCCCCCCCCTTCATTGTGATGCACTTCAGCATTAGCAAATATTAACCCTGTTACTATCTGGGCTATAAAAAGCTATTCCAGCTTTTCGCTGGAGATGAGGCCAATAAATCGGCTCATTTTTAAGCATCGCAGAAGCTGCTTTAAAATTTCCCACGTGGCTGATAAATAACACTCGCTGCTCATTCACCAGCTTTTAC
>JAVSBS010026532.1:73853-112211 GCA_033124195.1 Coracias cyanogaster | reverse complement strand
TCCTCTGCTTTCCGTCTCCTGATGGTCGTCTTCTTGCTCCACTCCCAGCTCCAGGCTTCCTACTGCCTTCTCCTGGGCCAGAGGCTGAGAGCTCTGCGTACCAGATCCCAACCTATCTGCCATGTTCATTTGTCTTCTAAGACCTCCTTTTGGTACCAGCATTTGCAACAGCCCTGCTTTGAATCCCTGGCATATCCCTCAAATACCCCCTTGTGTTTCCCATCTCTCCCTTATCGGGAGGGTCTGTATCTTGATGGTAGGTCCACATGCTCTCCTGGCTCTTGCTCAGTCATTTCTCTGGAGCCTTAAAGGAGAATCAGACAACTGTGCCCTCTGTGGAGGGCTGCAGGATGTACCCTTCCTATATGAAGATCAAGGATGCAGTGCTTGTGTTTCGAAATGTTTGTCACACAAACGTGCAGTGTTGCTACAATGTTTTCATTTATAGCCAGGGGGTTGATTTATCTACATGGTTGTGTCCAAGTTACAGTTTCCAGAGCAACTGAAGCTTTGTATCTTGGAAGACTTAACTAAAGCACGAAACATCACATCAAATTTTCCTTTCCTAAATTCTGTAATTTTAGCTACTGTTAAAAATGCAGCTGTGCTTATCTGAGAACATGTTTAAAAACCTTAAATGACCAAGCATATCCTCTTCAGATGTGTACCTCTGTGATGAGAACACAAACGGGAAGTTTCAGCCCCCAAAGTAATTACCCTTAGAGTTACAACATAAGGCATCTTAGTAAAAAACCAACCACACAATGGAATGAAATGGAAGTGTCATCTCATTGGTATCTCTAACTAGAACAAAAGTGCAATCTGCAAAAACTGAGTAAAAATGATTATGTTGGCTGAAAGCAAGCATCAAGTGAAGCCTTCCCATGGCTGTAGAATTGATCCTAAGAAGGAAGGGAACTCAAGATCCCCTGTACCTGGGAGCAGTCGGGCAGGCCGTGGTGCCGCAGGCTGGACTGATATTTTTTTTTCTCTTTTCTTTCCCCTCTCATTAGGCTGCTTCTCCTTGTGACACTTGGTCCCTCTTGCAGTGTTTCACAGATGCTTTTCCGCTGAGTAGTAACGCCAAAGACCTTTGGCACCGAAAGAGGTCGCTTTCCCATTATAACTCAATTTGAACCAATGTTACTTTCAAAAAAGTTGATGTATTTGCATTGTAGGTTTTCTCCTTGCTCTGTGAAGAATTCTGTCAATAACAGGCATGTCATTTCCTTGTAAACTGCCCTACTGGATACTCAGATTGGTTTGCGCAATGATGCTGTAAAATGGCTTGTAGATTACCTGGGGCATCTCAGCCAGTTGGTATCCCTGGCTTTAAGTGTGGGCTTGTGTAAAAAGGAATTACAAAGAGAATGTCTCAGGGGTCTTCCTTTCTATTTTTGTTAGTAACCTTCCAGTTCAATGTTTTTATATATTTTATATATAGAGAGACATATATAATGTTCCATTGATGTTGCCGTCTGTAATTGTATTGTCAGCAGCCTATGGTTTTTGCTTAATAAAATGGAGGCATGATTCCACTCCTCTGAGATCGTTTTAAAATGAAACTTAAACCCAAACCTTGTGATCTTTGGTGTGCTGCCCAGATTATAGAAACAAAGTGATTGAAACAGCAGCTGGCAATGGCTTGAAGTGAGTTGAAATACCTTGAACTTCTCCCTGAGCCTCTTTGAGCAAAGGTAGGGATTTTGTTTTCTCTGTAGTCAGCCCAACGTTTGCAATAAAGTGCAGACCAAGAAAGGATTTTAGCTCGTTTGCGTAGGAGCAGACTGTTGTCCGGTAGCTGTAACCCACCTCCATGGCAAGCAGTGTTGCATGCTAGGTGGTGAGGCAGAGAAATCCAGTAATAAGCTAGGAGAAGAGCCAGGTTCTTTGCTGCAATAAGAACCTCCTGTTTATTTTCCTGCATGCTCAGAAAGTGCCACTGTGCGCTATGCTATAAGCTTAATTGGTTAAGTCTTTCTAAGCGAAGGTAGCGATACTGGGGTTCAACATTGCATGAATGTGTCTGTCTTGGCAGCAGGACACCTAGTTTAACTATTCTCCAGTGCACAGTATAAATACACCTCTTTCTTGACCTTCTCCATTAATTTCAGTGGATCAAGCCAAGTCTTCTGAGGGACCAGGCACTTCAGAATTGGAACAAGATCTCTCATCCATTAACATTAAAGCAGACTTATAATACAGATTTATTCCCTTGAAAGAGCAGGCAGCATTTAAGGGTGGTGGGAAGGTGTTGCATTGTTAACCAGGTGTCCCAGTGTGTCACCACAGCCCTTCAGTCCACCTGGGGCCCTACAGCTGTAGTGCCTGACCTGCTACTTCTGTGGCAACCCTTGCTGGGGAAGTGATCTAACAAGACTGGAATGCCTGGAGTGTTGCACCCACCCTATATATCTTCCACCTGGGAGGTCTCCCTTGCATCTTGGGTAGACCTTTGGCTTTGAAAAGTGAGATAGAGGAGAAGAAGGTTAAGATCAAAAAAGAAAGGTGAGAGGTTATTTTCTGTGTGTAATTCATGAAGAATCATTGAATAGTGCAGGTTGGAAGAGACCTTTAAGATCAAGTCCAATCATTAACCCAGCACTGCCAAGTCCACCACTAAACCATCTCCCTAAGCACTATATCTTTGTATGTTTTAAATGTCTCCAGGGATAGTGACTCCACCACTTCCCTGGGCAGCCTGTTCCAATGCTTGACAAGCCTTTCAGTGAATAAATTTTTCCTAATGTTCAACCTGAACCTCCCCAGGCACAACTTGAGGCCATTTCCTCCTGTACGATCACTTGTTACTTGGGAGAAGAGACCAACCCCCAGCTTGCTCCAGCTGCCTTTTAAGTAGTCATAGAGGATGGTAAGGTCTCCCCTCAGCCTCTTTTTCTCCAGGCTGAACAATCCTAGTTCCCTCAGCCGCTTCTCATAAGACTTGTTCTCTAGACCCTCACCAGTTTTGTTTCCCTTTGGACACGCTCCAGCACCTCAATGCCCTTCTTGTAGTGAGGGGTCCAAAACTCGACACAGTACTCAAGGTGCAGCCTCACCAGCGCTGAGTACAGGGGGACAATCACTCCCTTAGTCCTGCTGGCCACACTATTTCTGATACAGGGCAGGATGCCATTGGCCTTCTTGGTCTCCTGGGCAGATGGCTGGCTTGTATTCAGCCAGCTGTTGACCAGAACCCCCAGGTCCTTCTCTGTTAGGCAGCTTTCCAGCCACTCTTCCCCAAGCCTGTTTCCCCAAGTCTGTAGCATTGGGGTTGTTGTGACCCAAGTGCAGGACCTGGCACTTGGCCTTGTTGAACCTCATATGATTGGTCTCAGCCCATTGATCCAGCCTGTCCAGATCCTTCTGCAGAGCCTTTCTGCCCTCAAGCAGATCAACACTCCCTCTTGGTTTGGTGTCCTCTGCAAACTTGCTGAGGGTGCCCTCAATCCCCTCATCCAGATCTTTTAATACAGATACTAAACGGAGCAGGCCCCAGCACTGAGCCTTGGGGAACACCGCTTGTGACCAGCTGCCAACTGGATTTAACTCCATTTACCACCACCTTCTGGGCCCTACCTTCTAGCCATTTTTTTTACCTCCTGAAGTCTACACCCATCCAAGCCATGAGTGGCCAGTTTCTCCAGGAGAACTGGGAAACAGTTGGGAAACAGTTTCAAAAAGCTTTGCTAAAGTCCAGATAACATCCACAGCCTTTCCCTCATCCACTAAGTGGGGTCTCCTCATAGAAGGAGATCCGGTTAGTCAAGCAGGACCTGCCTTTCATAAATCCATTGACTGGGCCTGATCACCTGGTGCATGCCACATGACGGGACTGAACATGATCTGCTCCATAACCTTCCTTACCACTGCGGTCAGGCTGTTGTTCCTTCTTCTGGCCCTTGTTGTGGATGTGCATCACATTTGTTAACTTACTGTCAACTGGGACCTTCCATTTTAGCCAGGACTGCTAATAAATGGCTTAAAGTGGTTTGGGAGCACTTCCACCAACTCCCTCAGTACCCCTGAGTGCATCCCATCCAGCCCCATAGACTTGTGTAAGTAGGTCACTGACCATTTGGATTGCCCCTTGGATTATGGGGGCTTCATTCTGCTCCCCATCCCTGTCTTCCAGTTCAAGGGGCTGGGTACCTGGAGAACAACAAGTGGTCCTGCCATAGTACCTCAGCCTTTTCTTCATCCTTGGTCACTATACATGCCATAAAGGATGGAGATTTTTCCTAGCCCTTGTTTTTGCTAATGTATTTATAGAAATGTTGTTCATTGTTAAACAGCAGTTGCCAGATTAAGTTCTAGTTGGGCTTTGGCGTTTCCAATGTCCTCCCTGCAGAACCTCATGACATCCTTGTAGTCCTCCTGAGTAGTCTGCCCCATGTTCCAAAGGTCATAAACTCTCCTTTTGTTCCTGAGTTCCAGCCAGAGCTCTCTGTTCAGCTAGGCCAGTCTTCTTCCCTGCTGGCTCGTCTTTAGGCACGTGGGGGTGACCCGCTCCTGTGCCTTTAAGATTTCCTTCTTGAAGAATGTCCAGCTTTCCTGCCCTTCAGGAGAGATTGTCTGGTCCAGAGCATTGGATGTCACATTTACTTATGGAAGAACAGTTCACAAATTACTCTATTTTTCCCCAGATACTGCTTTTGTTTTTTTAAAAAAAAAATTAAAGTTCTACACTTTCAAACTAGGGAAAGTGCCAACTTTTTACTGGGGCTTTGTGCTTATGGAAAACAATAATTTTGCCTTACGGTTGGGAAATGTTTCTTCTAATAGCAGCAGACTTCTATTTTGAGTTTTGCAGCCCAGGTTGCAATAATATAAATACTTGGAACACTCTTGGTCACAGTTATCTTGTGCACTGGAGAAATCTCTACTTCACGTTATTCAGCATGTCTTTACGTCTAATTGTTTTTCCCCTTCATATGCTCTGTTCCTAAGATTAGGACAGTTTTCCTCTTCATGGATAAATAATTTAAACACCTGGACTGATTAAATGCATGCGTCTGAGATCAGAACAATCACAACTTTATGGTTTGTTTTGGTGGGTTTTTTTGATTAAAAGACTGACTTTTCTGAAGAAGATTCAAAGCAACTGAAAATAGCTTCATCACAGAAACATCAAGCATAACTTGAAAATTATCACTATCATGTCATGAATTCCGGCAGTGCACATTTGCCTTCCCATTAGCGACATCTCATTGAACAATCAAGGGTTTATTGACAACTCATTTACTTTGCCTAATTGTATGACTTACTGGAGGGCAGGACTGCCCTTCCCTTTGCAGAATGCTGGCAAAGACGTCAATGCAAAGTAGGTCTCTGTTGCACAGTAGCTTCTTAATTGCTCTGCTGAGAGGTTTTTCATCAAGACAAAGATGACCAAAGAAGGTTTGAGGCAATCTCCAACATTGGATTTGACTGTGCATTACCTTCAATGCACCCCTTACTTGGCGTGGCATGGGAAGGTGCCAGAGTCCATTGGGCCAAATGTGATGCCTCTTTGAAGTGGCAGGGCTCATGAGGGCTGGGTGGCTGCTCCAGAAGGTCTGGGCTCGGTTTGGTGGTGCCGGGAGCACCTGCTCAGGGGTGGCAACAACTGGTACTGGTATGAAGAGAGCTGTTGGAGAGGTTTAGGAGCTGTCAGGTTTCTCCTCTACCATTGCCATTCTTGCTGCTGTGGGCTCACCTGAGGGCTTGTGCAAAACTGTTGTGCTGGTGGGGGCAGGTCTCTTTCTTGCCAGGGAGGGTGGTGGGGCTGCAGTGGTGCTTCCCTATCTGGAAAAAGTCCGTTCTGCTGATTTCCTTTCCAAACTATCTTTTCAAGGTGGAACAGTGCTCCTGGTTTGCTCATGCAAGGCCATGCATGCTCCACAGCTGCCTCTGGAGAACTGCAACCCAAACTACCTACCTAAGGGAAGAAGCCTTTTTCCCTGATGTGAGAGTCGTCTCGTCCTGCATCTTTATCAGTCAGTGCTCTGGTGTTTCATCTCAGACTGGCTGACAATAGCGCTCTCAGATGACTGGAGTTTCCTCTCCCTTTGTTGTAAAAAATACTCATAGGAACTACTTTCATAGAGCAACTGCATATCTCTAGGCTAAAGTTATACCGCAGCTGGAAAACATCTCTCATCTCTCACTCAGAATGCCTTACATCTAGAGATTTAAAACCTCATGCCAGAAAGCTGTAGCCTAATACTTTGCCCATGATATTCCACTATACCAGCGCTACTCTGCAAGAACATGAAGACCTTGATTGCCTGTATCTTGACTGTCTTATTTGCAGAGGGAAGCATGGAGAAAACTATGGAGAAAACTATGGAGAAACTGTTATGAAAGTTTCACTTTGCAACTTTGCATTTTGATTCTCCCCTCCTTTTTTTTTTTTTGTACAGTAACCTGGATGATTTGTTATCATATTAGCTCTCTGTCTGGCTTTCCACCCTTCCTGATAAGCAGTGCTCAGTCAGGCACCAGGCTTTCAGCAAGCCAGGGCAATTCCTGCTTGGATCCAGTTACTGCTTGTCTGTCGGACCCATCCATTTCCACAGCAGCAGGTGATTTTTATTGTTTTGAATTATCTCTTACCCTAGTCCATCACACTATGTTCCCTTTGCTTCTTCTGAAGCAAATCCTATGCCTGCCTTTATCTCTTGGCATAGTTTGGGGAGAGGTGTGGGTTTCTTTGTTAACCCCAGGGAGGCTTCCCAACTGCTTCCCATCTGACTTCAGCTCTTGCCATCCAGATCTCTTAACCAGGCACTCTCTCTCCTGTTTGCCACTTGCTCCCAGGCCATTGGAATCCCCCGAGCTTTGACAGCCTACTGTCCTGCTGCCAGTCATTCCCTCATGATTAATGTCCCTGCAAAAGGGCCAGGCTCTCTCTGCTGTGCCCCACCACTCTGTCCCACTGCTCTCCTCTCCACTAGTGATTTCCCTGTAACTTGCTGCCCTTAGTCACCGGTGAAGCCTTGGGCAAAAGACACCTCCCTCCATGTCCCAGCCAGCACTCTAGCAGGTCTCTGTTCAGTTGCATCAGCTCCTCAGCTCAGTTTGCTCATCGAAAACATGTCTTAAAACCTTCAGAGTACTGCTTCCGAATCACCTGATGAGTTCTGCAGAGTTTTGGTGCTGTTTGAAACTTTTATGAAAGCCTTAATTCATGCCTTATCTGCATTTCTGCATTACTTGCAGGTAGCTTATTTCTCCATTTGTAGCTTGTTCCTTCATCGTGGACCTTCCTTAGAGTTTCGGTAGGTGCCTGTGTGACACGATTGCAAAGGCACTTTTGAAACTGTTCTCTGCTGACTGTGGACAACATAGGTGATCTGTAGATCCTCAGTAAAAAAAAAAATGCAGAGAGGACTGACTTCAGTTAATTTTTCCACTTACTCTCATGTTCTTCTGTCATCATGCTTTTAAGAGATGACAGAGGGGTTTGATCCAGAGGGTTTGGTGTCTGCTGTGCTGGGAGATGGAGAGCTGTTACAGTAATGAAGCAGCGTGACAGTTAGTGATACTTAACTTGTTCCAACAGGGGAGTGAAAAAAGGTTAAGCATCTTCCCTAAAGAGACTTGGCTTCTCTGCAGCATTAGCAAAGACCGAGTGAGGGACAAAAAATGCAAAATGATGCAGAAAGTGCAGAAACTGGATGATGCAAGAAGCATTTTGAGTTGAGGCTGTTGCATCTCCACCTTGTTACGTTTGGCTTAAGTCACTTCTTGGCTGCTCAGAAACAGCTGAAACAAAAGAGCCTCAGAAGGATCTCAGGCACCTTTACTACCTCTGGTGCCTGAGCTACCTCCTTCCAGATGAACCAAAGGTTTTCACCCTTGTGTTGTCTTATGTTGTTGTGCATCCCCTACGCCTGTGGGAGCTGGGATAGGTGAGCCATGAGCTCGCTGCGGTAAGCGGTGGTTTTGGAGGCAGGAAGAAACCTCAGAAGCAGCTGAGGCTAGGCAGATGCTGCATTTGTTGTTTAGGTCCTGGGAAAGCCTCCCCAGAGCTTGACCTGTACTGACACCTGCTTGTCCCCAGGGTGAGGGGTGCAGGAGGCTCTATGGACGCACTGATTGATTGCGGCCTTGCAGGTCCAAGTTACTTAGCATTTCGAAGAGCTGTTTTGGAAGGATTTTCTCTATAAAACTAACCAAGAGGAAAGGCTGTCAGCATTGACTACTTTTTTTTCCACAGCTATTTGCCTTATTTTGCTTGTAGACAGTAATGGCCCTGTGTAAAAACAAACAAAAAAAGTTTTCAAGATCTGTTAATGGGAGTGTGTGTTGAAGTACAGTGTGGTTATATGGAGTGCAGGAAGAGGAAAAGGAAACCTCTTTTGAAGACTTGGCATGTGATGGTGAGAAAACCTGTTGCACTCCTAGACCAGAGGAGGGCAAATGCAGCTTCCATTTACTCTGTGCTACCTGTATGGCCTATGTTAAGAATGTACGAGTTGTGTTTAAGAAAAATCGAACATAAATCCTGCTATGTTTGCTTGTTGCTAGTAAAATACATTTCCTCACTTGGTCATCATTGTCTCCTGGGAAAGTCACACCAGTTGTATTAACTTAATGGTAGATCTGCTAATGAAGTCAGAGGGTTTGGGATTTTGCCCCATGACTCAGAAAACTTTGTTTATTCTGTTGCTACAGGCTGTGGGGTTATAAAAATGTGATAGCTTTGTGCTGTCAGTTTGCAAAAGGGTAGTTGTGAGGAAGGAAACTTGAGCTGACAAAATTACCTGCCAAAATAATTAAGTGCATAGCTAAATGAATATAAAAAGACCAGACAAGTAAATTGCTTTTATACAAATAGCCTTTTTTCTTCTTTCTTTTTTTTTTTCGTTGAGGCTTGCTGGAGTGTAAAGATCCCTCTGTGAAAATAAGGTGAGCAATTAGTATTAATTGATTTGGTTTTTAATATCGGTTGGAATGAACTTGCTGAGGATTAATGTGGAAATATATGCAATTTCAGAAGAAACTGATTGCATTTCATCTCTTCCATTTGTTGCTTTCCCTTAAACTGCTAATGAAAGTTCAATAACTAATGAACAGAACGTTTCATTAAATGTGCATTCAGCTTAGAATAGTTAACAAGTGTCTTTTTGGGAACTGTTTTCCTTGCTAGCCCCCCTCCTTTACTGGGTATACAGTCTTGGATTTTTTTTTTTCCTTTGTTTTTTAAAGGTCTAAATGGAGATAATAAGACTTTTGTGTCCATTCCTATGTTCCTCTTTAGAGAGTATTTTGCATGGAAAGGCTGGAGTTTTTTTGTGTATTTTTCCTTTGGTAGCAATTACTGCTGCTTGCAGTTGTGGCTTCCAGTTCAGAACAAAGCTGTTTTGTGTGCCTAGCCAGTAATAATTGTTGACAGTTGATAATGTTGGAGACCTCTCATTGTGGCTGGGATCTGAATTATACCAACTGCTACTGAACCCAAATGATATGTTTTAAATTTTATCTTCAGGGATCCCATGCTGGAATATTCTCTTTCTCTGGTAATAAAAAAAAAAAGTCAGGGTTAGAGGTCTTTCCTAGACCTACCAAGTGAGACAGAACTGGTGTGTGGCAAAGAGTGCCTAAATTTGTGTTCTTACTCTTGTCTGCTCTCAGACTTTCCTGGTAATACCTAGTTATCGCATCCCATGGGGCGGTCAAACTCGTTCACTGTGTGTTTAAATCGGCAATATATATGTTAGGTGGAATATATTGAGTAAGAGGGCAGTTGCTGAGGGAATATGCATATCCAGGTACTGATGCAGCTCATGGACCACAAACCACTTAAAACTCAACCTGAGCATCTGGAAACAGAGGGTGGCTGCTGCCGTGGCAGTGGCAGCTTGGTGATGAGACTCTTGGTGTGGGGAAGCTCTGGATGCCTGCCCCAGTGATGGTGAGTTGCTGCTGTGGATGAGGCCTTGGCTGCGAATCTTTCTTGATGTAGCTTTCAGTGAGGCAACTGGTGTTACCTGTCCATTTTTCAATTTATCTCTTGGTTAAATTTTCATGAGTAGGATAGTATGGAAATGAATGTGTCATGAACAAATGTCCAGGAATGCTGTTTGCTCAGAAGTGATTAGGAGATTAAGTAATGGATTAATTGTAATCATTCTACTAGAACCCTCCTAATGTGTGTACACTCAAGACGTGTCTCCTCTGCAATGGTTGTGCCTGGGGCTTGCTCATGTGGAGGTGTGAGAGGGGGTACGTATGTTGTGTTACTCTGGACATTTGTTGGCAATTCAAGTTTTCATTCTTGTTTCCTAAATTAAACCTGCTCAGCTTTCAGCTTTGAACTGGTCTGAAATTTTTTACGTTTTTTTTTGCACGTGGAAACTGTTCATTGGCAAAATACAATTTCAGGGAAATGTTCTTTTTGCATCACAGGAAGGCTTAAGAAGCTCGTGAGAATGATAAAACAGCTTTCCTTTGGTCACTTATGAGTACCTAGAGGTATCTGCTGGGGCATGAGTTGAAGGTAGGCTCAAACTGGATGAATGAAGTGGTTCTTCATGCAGCCTTCTCTTCCCAAGGAGTCTTGTGAATACACTCTCAGATTGTATTTGATATTTTTTTTCTTATATGAAATAGGTCTGTGGAAGGCTACTAAATAGTGCCAGACTCTTCTGTCCTAGGGATGAGTGTAAGACCGGGACAGGTGCTACTGACACTTCTCTGGAGTATTCTCCCAGATTCTAGCACTGTGCAATTTGGGGGTTTTGCAGGCCAGCAGCAACCTTTTTGTATTTAACAGCTTTTTTCCAGAGGGAGCCAAGGAATGTGTTATTTTGCCCTTCCTATGAATGGCAGTGAGTGTGAGACCTTTCGGTCGTGCAAGTCCCAAAGGCAGCCTTGAATGGCATGGCCATGGAGCATGCCTAAGTGGACCATTGGTCAGGTGCCACCTGGCTGCTGCTATCCATCTCCAGTGCAACCACAACCTAAGAATGGGGAAAAAAATATTGTTTTGGTATGAATGAATGTTTACTTTACCACTACCTTGGGATTTTATGTTTCAGCTAGTGTGAGCAGTGGTGCTTCAGTTAAATGTCTGTATAGCAGCTTGTGGTGGTGTTGACGTGAAATCCCTTACTCTGGAGCATCTGCAACTAGCATGCGTTGCATTCTCATTGTGGATGCTCCAGTGTCAGGGATTTTATGTCCTTGGAGTGTATTTCAGGGCATCAGAGACTATGTCCTCTAATTTAGAGGTACCCAAATGCTGATTCTCCTCTCTCACTTGATTTCTGATGGTCTGCACCAGTTTTTGTGATGACAGTATGCATTTCTCTCTGGATAATGTGAACTTGAAATTTGGCAGTGTCATCTCTATTGGGTGGATGTTATGTGTGAGGCTTGAGATGTGTCAAGGAAATGCGTGTATGGTACTGACCAGCAGCCATCAGTTGATGACCAAATCCATGATGTGCGTGGGGATTTTTTTTTTGTGCCTCAGGTCAATGATGAATTAATTTAAATTTTAAAAGCTTAGGGTAGTTGCTGTGAGCCATTCATGGCTTTCTGAAGACAGTCATTGAAGCATGTGACCATGGAGGTACTTAGTGGTTCACTAATTACATTACTCACTTCAGCTTGCTTGGGCCATCTGTGGTTAACACGCTGCCGGCTCGGTGTTAAGGTCTGATGACTGTAGACATTGCTCACTCAGTTCTCCCATGGCAATGCTCAGAAGAACTGGCTTCAGCTGTCTACCTGGCCCCTACAAATACACCCCCTTCAACTGGGAGGTGTGGGACAAGTCTCCAAACATAGGATTTGTAGGTGCTCCAAGCCTGAAGGAAGAAGATGAGTATGAAAAAAATATGCAAAATGCTTATGAAGTGTTAAGACTTCAGACAAAGACTGGTGGTTTACTGGGGAAACTCAGTATGACAAGAAAGTCACTCTGTCTTGTGTGCACATGTGCCTGGCCCCTGCCAGCTGTGGAAAAGTGGAGGGACTGAAGGACAGGGAACAAAATCCAGCAATGAAACATGGGAGAGCTGCTATGGGAGCCCTCTGGCAAAAATGGCCCTGAGCAAGTGCATTTAGCAGCAGCTAAAACAAAAGCTGTGAGTATGGGCACCTTTAAATTAAACAAAGGAGAAAAGGATACCTATTTGGTGTTTGGATGCAGTTGTGAAACCAAATGCTTGACTCACCTGAGGGATCCCACATGTCATCGCTTTCCCTTACCTTTTCTCCCCTTTGCAGAGTGGGATCTGCCCTGATGTCCTCCACCTATGGTGTTGTCCAGGAGTGAAAGAGGCTAGGGGACAGTGATGAGGCATCTGGAGAATGTGAAGAACCGCAAAAAAGTGCTTGTAGATTTGTCCAGCAGAGAGTAGGTCTCCTCTTTTTTTTTTTTTTTTGTAAACTAAGAGTGCCAGGAGACACTCTCCCCTCCTTTCCCTTCCTGGAAAAGAAGAAAGAACAGCCTTCAGAAGGGACCCCCCAGGGTATGACAGATAAGCTGTGTGCATTTTTGTGGTTGGGAGAGGTCTCTTTCCCTTAGCCCCTACCCCAGGTAGGCTTTTATCTATTCCCCATCCGAGCCCTGGTTTTACTGACATTTTAAAAGAGAACTAAACTGTTGGTCAAGTCTCACAAAGCCTTCTAAGGTGGATGCATGTGACAGTGGCTGCTGCCGGTAAGGTTCCAAAATGCTGGAGGGCTTCTATCTTCCCTGGTTTTGTATAGGTCTGTGTAGAGCAAGTGTGTCAGGACAAGCACATACCACTGCTTGGCAGGAAAAGCAAGTTCTCTGCAAGTGCTATTCCTCCTTCTGGACACCTGAAACACCAGCTAGGTGAGCTTGTGGTTTTGATTCTTTGTTGCTGAGCTTCTGTGGCTGTTTCTGGCTGTGACCACTCTAGTTTGTTTTCTTGATCTGGCGTTCTGTTTCTGAGGAGCTCAGACATGAAATATGGGCTAGCCGAGTTGGTATCTACTCTCTCTTTGCCTAGGATTGTTCCATTCAAATGGAGTAGCCTTGCAAGTTCAATGACTTTCTTTCTGTCAGCACTTTGCCTGTTGCCTCGTTTTGTCCTGCAGTGGGAGCAGGAGAGGCAGCAGCGACCACTGAACCTTGTGCTTAAAAACAAACTTTCAGCTTAGTGTGGCTGTAGAAGCAAATCCATATTTTTTCTGCAGAGCTCCCAAATTGTCTTGAAATACGGGAGGAGAGGAAGGGAAATTATGCTTCAGGTTGTTCCTTGTGCTGGAAGTGTGGGAGAATACCCTGGGGCCTGGGTCTTGCCTGACCTGTTTGCTCCATCCTGGGTTGGGGAGGGAAAGGGTATTGACGGAGCTCTGTACCAGAAACAGAAAAGGCCATTTTTCTAGTACGATTTGAGCTGTGCTCTGTTGGCATGCTGTGAGGGTCAGCAGCAGCAGTGAAGGCATGGTTTTGCTGCTGGTAGAGAGCCCCCAGGATCCACGCCAGCTGAAATCCTAACTGAGGTCTGTGGAGGAGGTGGGGGCACCCTAATGGGAATCATCATGTGGCAGAATTGGGAATGGCAGCACATGGAATGCCTCAGGAGATTTGCCTGCTGCAGATGCTCGATGTCTCCAGAGTCAGTGAACAACTGAGTCTCAGTCCACTGGGAGGTAATTTATTCCTTCTTTTGATGGACAGGAGAGGGAAGAGCTCATGCATGGTGCCTCTTGGCAAGTGCAAGAGGGAGTGAGCAGCAGCATAATGGAAGTGTCTCGAGCTGGGGATCCTGCTCAGTGACTTGCACAGCCCAAGGGCTATGATCCATGACAGTCAGGAAAAGCAGCAGCCCTAGGGGTTGCTCCTGAGGCTTTGGTTTGATGTTGGGGAGCTGTGTCCAGCAAATGCGCAGCAGGCATATCTGTGTAACTCCAGCTGGGATAACACCACTGGTCCAGGTGAATTGTCAGGCGTGTGCAAGGGGTAAGGAGGCTGCTTGAGGAAGTATACAGACCTGCTCTAGCATGAGATGTCCTGACCTTGCCAGCCAGGCAGATAAAAAGGACTGACAACTAACGAGGGCTGCTGGTGCAGGCAAAGCTGGATGAGGGGTGGGAGGTCAGGGGATGCGTGGTCTCTGAGTTATGCAGCCCGTAGGCCAAGAACAGGCTTGTTTATGTCAGCAGAGTCTGACACATCTTCAGGGGCTTTCAGTCATGACCAATAGTAGTAAACATTGCTCTCTTAGATCTGCCCAAATACTCCTTGACAGAAGGAATGTGCAGGTTTCTTGCTGCATGCCTCCTCTGCTCCAGCACACCCTGCATGCACACACAGAGGGGGACCCGTTTATCCAGCTTCACTCTGGGCTGCCAATAATCTTGAGGTATTGCTGCTCTCTTGAATGGGAAAGGTTCATTTGAGAAGTTATGTCAGCATCCACCTGCAAACATGGGGAGCCTTGCAGTGTCATTGCTGGGTGGAGACCTTCTGAAGACATCTGTATTATGTGACCCTCTTTGTACACTGACACAGTTTTTGGCTGCAAGGATGCTATCTGCTGAAGCTGGTAAATGCACGCCCTATGTTGGAACGAGGGGAAAAATTGATGGAAATGATGAGGATTCAACACGTGTGATGGACAGAAGTCTCTCTTTAGGGCTGGTGGCTGTCCTTAAAAGGATATATACCTTCTCTCAAACTGAAGCTGGAAATTTCTTTATTTTTTATACTTTTGAAGGGTTTCCAAGGAAGCAGTAAGAGCCATCAAGCATTCTGAAAGTTACCCAAGAGTGTTACCCAGCCTGAAATCTGCATATGGCTTTTCCAGCATCAGTGTGCTTATTAGCTGATCTGCTAAGCTAAGCATCTCTCTTCGTGTCACTAAATTATTTTCTTGGCCTCAGCTGTCAGTTGTACCTCAGTGGGGAGACTGCTTCCTTTAGAGAGCTGTGCCAAAAAATGCTTGGAGCTGAATCTGCGGTGAGAGAGAACTGGGTATAGTCTGTAGAAGTTAGTGAGAGAACAGTGATACCTTAATCGTACAATTACGGCAAGAGACAAACAACAGGAGAAGAGTAAGATTGGTAAGGTCGAACTGCATGAAGGAGATCTGCCAGCACCATCAGGTCACAATGTGGGCATATACGTGTTTCTGAGATGGGGTGAAAATCTGTGCTTGACTTGTTTTGTTTCTAGGCCTTCTTTAATTGCCATTACTTTAGCGTTAGCTTTAAATGTGTTGTCAGTCGGGTTTTCCGAAATTAAGATGAAGTTTCTGAAGTGATTATGAAAATAAATAAGCTCTTGGGGAGACAAGAAGTTAGCAGTGTCTTCACTCAGCTTGGGCTGGCAACTCTGGATTTCTCCTCATTTGGATAGAAAGAACAAGTTGTTCTAAGGTGGTGATTGAGTCTCAAGTTTTACAGAAAATAAGAAAAAACATTTTTCTATTTCTAGTACGTCTGTGCACTTAATCATCAGTTCATGTTACCTAGGTATTTACTGAAGTGCAATCTTAACCTGAATAATATCAGAGAGCGGTATTTCACTACGTTTCTGCATGACAGCGTCCCGTTTCCCTCTCCTTTCCTCCTTCTCCATTTGTCATGGTCATGGACCTGCCAGTGTTAGAGCGGTGTATATGTGAAGCGGTAGAAGACATTCCCTCACCCAGGAGCTCTGGAGTCCTGAGTCGTCCTCCACTGTCCATATTGCATGCTATGTTTGGTGAGGCCTGGTGTCTATTTTCACTCATGCATGGTAGTCATAATCATCTCTTTAATAAATGTGGGTACACAGAAGTGTTTATATCATCAAAGTGTCTTGATGCAAATATACAATCTTCTCTTGGCACATCCTTCCTTCCTTCCTTCCTTGCTTCGCTGAGTATTTTAAAGCCTCCTTGAGATGGTGGGAGGAGTTACATGTGAAACGCTCTTTATCTTTCTAAAAGAAGGTGTCTGAACCTGTTTGTACTTCAGAGGCAGGTACTATACTTCCTTCTTTTATCCTCATGAAAGATCAGCTTTTCTTCTTCTGTTTGCTAGATGCTTTGGGCTTTCCCTTTGCTTGGTGGTGCCACAAGCCACACGAAGTAGGAAGGTGCCAGAAATATAGGAAAGGAGAAGCAATTGTGTGTTGGAGATTGTTGTTTTCTTCTTCTCTGCGGTTGACTGTGGCAAATAAATGAATCTCTGATCTGTAGCAGTATCTAGCCACTAAATGCTTTCACAATTAATTTTAACCAGCATGAAATTTTACGATAACAGGAGTTGAGAAACATCACTTGCTTCTCCTCCTCCCATGCTGTGGGTTAAGCGTGGGGGATGCCTGGGGTGTCCCTGGAGCATGGGTGCAGCACCATGCACGCTGGGCTTTGGCATGGCTGTGGGGTGCCCTGACCTGCTGCTTACTAGTTGCACTGGCTGACACTGTAAGAGGAAAGCACCAACACAGACAGAACGGATTTTATTGAGGGCGGAGATGTTTTTGCTGTAATTCGCTGCTATGCCATTTCCAGTCTTGTCTTTGCAGGAGGTGCTCTCTTTCCTCTGCGCTGTACCCTGTCTGCTAACTGCTTTCTTTCCAGGGATCTCTGTGTGTGTTCCTATCCCTCCCAATCTTTGGATAGCTGTTGAAGAAAATGGATTCTTTTTTCTTTCACCAAGCGCTGACAGCTAAATGCTGCTGGAATGGCCTCTTTTTTGAGGCATTAAAGTTGACTGAAGGTTTCTTAAAGGTTTCTGAAGGAATTAAGAAGTGCCAGGATCTGATCTGTCTCCCAGATCAAGTGGAGCAAATTTAAAGACCAGGATGATAATTGTTACTTGTTTAACTTGGTGGCCTATTGAGATGGAAGATTTGGCTGAGTCCATAGACTTTAATGCTTCAGTGGGACACACTGTTCCTAGCTAATACAAGCTCAAAACTGAGGTCATGTTGTGCAGCGCCGTAAAACAAGTCCTAGCTTTGTATAAGTGGGTAGGACAGTTGATAGCGATGGAGTCCCTCTGGCTTTCCAACAAAACTTAATCTAGCCTTATATCTTGTCTTTCAAGTTAGATATAGCAGTGTCACTTGTCAGTGGACGCTTTCCTTTAACATTGCTTCTGTAATGCTTGATAGAATAAGATAATTTCTACTATTCTAAGCTTTTGAAGAGATTGAATCAATTTGTCTTTTGTTAATCCATGCCGATCTCTTCTTCATTTGAAATACTGTTTCTCCTAGCCAAGATTAAAATGTTGAATTTCCCATTCTCATTTAACTTAAAAACATACTGAATGGCAGAGGCTGAAGGTGTGCGGCGTTGCCAGAGGAGACTGAAGTACCTGTAGCCTTTGTTGCAGAGAAAACATTCCAAAGCAACAGAGTCTCGTTTTGCGTAATTTCTTTTTACAGAATAAGATAAAACTTGTAGAAATCCTCAAGAGAATTTAAACACTGATACCTATCCATCCATCCATCTATATAGCTAAGGTTGCAATAATGTCAAAGTGATTAGCAGACCCTGGCTTTCTTCCTCCAGATTCTTCAGAGCTTTGTTCTGATGTTTGGCTCTGTTTTAATCTCCCTGTCTTGTTATCAGAGCCCTGCTGCCACTTGTGACTCTTTGTACTTGAGTTGTAATACCTGCTTCCACTCCAGATGTCTAAAGTAAACCTGCCGCTGCTTTTGTTCAAGTAGTCTCTTTAGTTGTTTTTTTTTTGGAGGTGCATATAACCTGGCATACTCTCGGTATTTATTTGTGTTTAAAGTGGTGTCAGGCTGGTGACCCGAAGGCCCAGACTGCTTAAACATTTCAGGTAAAATAGACCATCTGAAAAAGAAAACACTAATAAATAAAATAAATCAAAGTCTAACCATCAGGTTGTGAGGATCATAAGATGCTGCTGCCCTGTGGTTCTGTTTCACTGCTTGTGGTACTAGGTAATGACCCTGATGGGGGCTGCAAGATCACAATTATCCTGTGTAATGAGAATAAGGGAGTCAGCTGCTTATAGCAGGTACTTTTGTTATCTGCCATGCTGAGTGAAACTTCTAGTGGTATCTGGAATGCAGCTGCCACTCCAAGTGTTGAAGCTAGCCCCAGCCAAGGGCACTGGAGACGAAAGACAGCCTCTTGCTTCACTGATGTGGGTTTGCATGGCCCCAGGGCTGTCAAGTGGCTTTAGTGCAGATGACAGTCCACGTGCCACATGGTCTCAGTGAGGCCTTTTCTACAGAAGGAAGTAGTTTTTGGGTTTTTCCCCTGTCTTTTGAAAATGCAGCTGGTGGTCCCTTTAGTTCTGGAAAGCTGGTCTTAGAAAAAGACTTCTGTGGTGGGTTAACCTTGGCAGAGCTCCAGGTGCCCACCAAGCCGTGCTGCAGTCTTTTTTGGTGCCCAATGTGGAGGCCAACATGAGCTTTCTTAAAATAGCTGATTAATTATGTATTTAAGCTTGTTTGTGTAAGAAACTAGCCAGCCTAGCTGTAATAGGATTGTTGCGGCTTGTTTTAATTGTGATGATCTAACTTATGTGGATGCTTTAATACAGGGTAACATCTGGGAGCAGACTTCTCTCTGAAACCTGCAGTCAAACCAACCTGTTGTGACTATTTGAACCCTTCTTTAATGCCCGGTAGCTTTGAGACCTACCAGCAGTTACAAGTGATCCAGGTAGTGATGAACATTTCTGATGCTCATTCTTCCTGGTTCTTGCTGCTTGTGCTGTGTATCTGAATGTCTTCACACTGCAGATGACCTGCGTCGGGGGTTATGATAATAGACTTTCGTAAATATTTTAAGTCAGGAGTTATTCATGCATACAGTATTCAATTTTATTTATTTATTTTATTCAGTGTTAAGAGCAGAAGAGCTGAACACTTGAAGTTCAGGCTGCCTGAAGACTGCTTGTGTGCATTCATCACAACTGTCTTAAGTAAATAGTGTGCAATTGTGTAATGAGTTTATTTATTTATTGTTTCTTTCTAGGACCTTTGTTCAGGATGTTTCCTTTTAGCAAAGAATTAATAGATTTTAATTTTTTTTTAAACATCCGTTATGTAACCTCCAAATAATATTTTAAGCGGCACTTTGTTTTTTTTTTCCTTTTTATTTATAAAAATCCTTTGTGCAGAAATAGCAGGACATGTCTTTGACTGGTTGTGGCTGCTCTGTTTGGCATCTCTCTTGTGGCTTTATGGAATTGCTATTGCCCTCCCTCAGCTATGGGAGTTCCCTTTAGAAATGATTTAGATGCTGGGGGAATTTGGGCTGTGCTTTACATCAGATCTTTGCTGGGCTAGAAAGAAGGTTGTCCTTCTGTTAAATTCTGGCGCTATGAGCAAGGAGATCAGTACTAACCCCTAAGTCTTAAAGGAAGGAGGGTTCGTGTGAGCATTGCACTGATAGAAGATTTTTGCTTCTTCACTGAGGAAGAAGCCTTCCTCTGTGACTAGGACTGCTGCCTGATGGAGTGGTCCAGAATGCTCTGGCAGCTTAAACAGGGCCTCTAGTGGTATTTTCCCCTTTGGGATTTAGGTCAAGCTTTTGATAAACAACATCACAAACCAGGGAGGAAAAAAAAAAGGGAAGGAAAAAAACCTCAAGCGCTACATCTGAACACTTCCCTGCAAAAGTATTTGACTTTAATGGCTTGTTTTAAGCCTTGGCTTTTGAGCTCCTTTTAAATCAGATGTATTGCTGAAGCCGATTTGCAATATTTATAGAGTTTTGCCACAGAATTTGCTGTGTTAGAGAGGGAATCCCTTTCTTTTTCCACTGCAAATGAATTGCTATCAGGTTGGTTCCTTTTGCGGAAGAAGGTTTGCTTCAAAAGACTGGAAGTATAAATTCTCTGTCTGATATTTGACTTGAATGGGTAGCACTGCTAAAAAATTAATGGAATGTAATAGGCTGGATGATGGTTTCTCTTCTGATGTGAAAAAGTTTTCTTCTTCTTTTCTCTTTAATTGCCTGGTGAGCTTTCCTCTTAACTATTCATATATCTATCTCATTTTTCTTTTTTCCTTTGCACCCAATTCCCTTGGATTCTGGAGCTTGTAGTCGGGTTAGCAACTTACTCTGAGAGCACTGGCATTACTTTTAGAGATCTGGCTGGGCCAGCTACTGATGCCTTTGATATGGCTCTGTATGTTTGATCTTTGTGCTGATAACCTCGGGCAGTTTGGGATGCTTCAGCTATACAGAAATGGAGCTGAAGTAAGAAGTTTTGATGCTTGAAGATAGTTTTCTGCACTGGAGGTAACAGTGATTTCCAGTCTTTTTTTCCTGGTGTGTTGGTGTGACCTTTGGTTGCCCTCTGACATGCCACAAGCAGCTGTGTTGGCTTTGCTGCCAGTCCCTGTGGGAATGGGCAGTGGACCCACACCAGGTGTCCAAAAGCCATCTGGGGCAGC
This sequence comes from Coracias cyanogaster, assembly GCA_033124195.1. Taxonomy (NCBI): domain Eukaryota; kingdom Metazoa; phylum Chordata; class Aves; order Coraciiformes; family Coraciidae; genus Coracias; species Coracias cyanogaster. Next base: position 91,861 of record JAVSBS010026532.1, on the reverse strand, counting down.
CTCATGTACCCCTGTGATGGGTGACACGGGCTGGACTGGCCATAGCATTGCTGCTGCCCCCAGCCACCCCCTTGGATGTCCTGGCATGAAGGGTGGCCAGCAGGACTCCCATGGGGAGCGAGGGGCGGTGTGGTCCCTCATGGGTGCTTTGGAGAGGGGTGGTACTCAGCCCGGGAAGGGGAGAACGGGCAGTGTCTCTGCCTAATGAGGTTACCCACTTCTTTCTGTTCATGTGCCCAGTTTTGTGGTTTGTTTTTTTTTTTCTAAGGAGTAATGAGGACAAGGCAGAGCACATTTCACTCTGGAACAGTGTTTTATATCACTTTGCAACAGCGTTTATTTCCCGTGGGCAAAACCAAATGGTAAATACTTTTTGGATTGCAAAGAAACATTAATTACTGTAGCGTATTCTTCTCTTTGGCTCAACTCCTGCCATTTTAAAAGCCTAGGTATGGCGTTTTCCATAGCTTTGATTTGTTTTAGTGTGAAGTCAGAGTTATATAATTAAAACAAACACGTTTTCCAGCAAAATGTTTTCCCTTAAATAAGCACTGTCTGTAGCTGGCTAAAAATACATAGTGTCTTTGTTGTTCTTTTTTGAAGTTTTGATATACTATACCTAATTGGCAATTTCCAATGTTATTCTTTGTAATTGTTTTGTGGTCATTGTTTGCTCTGGTTTGGAAAGGCTCATTAGGAAGAAAAGCAGTTGATCCCCAGCTGAAGAGTGGTATTTATGATGTGTTATGTGCTCTGGGTTTGCTGAGGTTGGTTTGCAGAAGGTGTTTTTGCTGCTTTGGGTTCTTTCACTAACAAAAGCAGTACTGATGAAGACATAGCTTTTTTCCTATCTACCGTACTTGAGCAGTTTGTTTATGTGCTGTTTGGAAATGGTGGGCTCTATCGGGTCTTGGCTTTCTGAGTTGGAAGGCAGGCAGCTCTGCTGCAGGCCCCTCCCTTCTGAAGGACCTGACCCAAGCTCAGGGCAGAAATTAGGATAGCAGCACTATTGCTGTGTTCGGACCAAACAGGGAGCTCAGTGCGCCTCTGAGCAAATGGGAGCCCACGTGGTTGGGATTATCTGTCATTAAGTGAAACAACAAACGTGCAAACAAAATCTGGTGGTGTGTGTTCTTGCACATCTCAAAGGCTTATGCTGTGCTGTGGCAAGTCTGAGGGCTGTACAGCACATCCATGTGGGGCTGTGTTTGTAAGTAGTCCCATTAGATTGTCAGGTTTGTGCACCAGGAATGGGAGGTGAGAATGAGTTTTGCAGAAGTGGGGTCTGATTTAAACCAGGCTTCACAAAACAGTGTCTTGCAGAAAAAGCTGTGTTGCCAAGGGAGTGTGGAAACATCTCCTTTTTTCCCTGCTGCTTCCTGGGAGTGGGCAGATACCCCGGGCAGGTAGATTACCCCAGCAATCAGGATGGTTTGGTGTCCCCGTGAAGGAGCTGAGGCAGTCCTGCTGAGGGGCTTTTTGCTTTCTTCAGTGTTGCAGTGATGCTTATATGTGGTACACCTTTTGATGTACACCTCAGTTGTTCAGTGTTCACATTTGTCTCCTTATTTTGTAGCTTTTTGATGCTGCAATCAGTTTGAGCCACCTCTCATACAAAATCCTGTAGTTCATTCCAACCGAAAACCAAGAGCTTCATTCAGCTCCACTGTGGTCATCAAGCTTGCTGGAGCCACATCCTATTGGAGATACATAGAGAAGCTCCTTTGGGTGTGGCACTGAAATACCAACTGCAGTAGTGCTGAGGTTTGGGCATCTGCTTAACTCTTATGCTCATGCTGTGTAAATTTAGACCATGCATAAACATGTAAAGCCAAGCACATGCCTTGGCCTCTGCAGGACTTTAAACCATCAGATGCAATGTGGAATAGCCTGAACTGAAATGGAAAAAGTACCTATGTTTTCATTATATCTAATGGATATGTGGCAAGAAACAAACTGCAGGTTTTAAAAACTGGCTGTTCCATAACAGTTGCATTTCTTTTGGAGCTCAATTATATACCACTGTATTTGTGTCTCTAGGCATTTTGGAAGCACTAGCCTCTGAACTGTGTTTATGGAGCAGCTACCCATCAGGAATTGACCTGGGGTCCTACAGAGCTAAAGGCATAAATTACGACAGCCTGCAAGACATGGATCCTTAATTGAGGTTTCACATCCTTTGTGCGTCAGTGGCAGAAGGTGACTTACCAGTTGGTTGGATTCACAAAGACAGCGGGTTCATGGAGATGGGCGCACAAGGAAGAGAGACCAGACGGTTCAGTTCTTCTTGTTCCTGCTATCCACATTCTTGATCTTTTCAGAGCCTGCTTTTTCAGTACCAGACATGTCTGTGCTGTTACTTGGCTTGGTGGTTCTTGTCTTGCCAAATGAAGAACTCATCCTGAAAGGCTCCTGTGGGGTACTGTGAAGAGCGTCCTCCTATTCCCTCTGTCAGCCAAAGTTGTGCATACTGTTAGTACAAGCATCACCTCGGCCCCTGCTGACTTCAGTGGGTGCTTGGGGGGGTGGGGTGGAAATCTAGCCCTAAAACTTTCGTGTGGTTGTGCATCATTATTTTTGGCTGCACAGAATCAGAAAGGTTATGTATATTAACCTTTTCTTCTTTGCTTAATTTCAACATGGCTATTACCCTTTCTGCAATCTGGCTGCCTGGCTGAGTATGCTAATGTCTCGGGACACGTCTGGTCTCTTTGAGTAACTGTATACAGACCATCTTCCTACCATCTCTCAGCATAAATACCGCATTGCAATTGGGCAAACCAATAACGGAATATAAGCAGAAAAAGATCCTTCTACGCTTGTAATGGATTCCGATACTAACTGCATTGGTGGGCTATTGGGGGTGGGAGGAAGTTGCCTTTGACAGTGTCATCATCATCCCCATCACTGGTTCAGATGCTGCTTTGCCATTGAAACAAGAAACAAAAAATCTTTCCAGAATCTTTCCTTTTGGAGTTAATGAGAAAAGTTCGTGGCTGTGTTATGCATTACAGTCATTGCAGCAGGGCTCTGCTGTAAATACAAGGCTGAACTCAATGGTGGTGTTGATCTGCAGCTTGCTCATCCCATCTCCCTCCCTGACTCTTAGCCCCTCAAGTGAATTATGCCTTGTGTTCAGTGCAGGGCCATCTGTTTCCCTGTATGTTTTCTCTTTTGCTGCAGCCTGATTTAAATGGAAAGGTGAGTCTAAATACATATGACGAGGAGCAGCTCTTTTGTGCTTCAGACAGCTTGTTTTCCAGCAGAGGACCCAAGCGATGAAAGAAACGCTGGGTTTTTAGCTGTTCTGTAAATGCGCTCCTAATTCAAGAGTCCTAGGGATTACTGGGAACATAGTTTAGGGGCACTTGAGTTTTGGGCTTAATTTGGCACCTCAGATGTAAAGGTCTCTTGTGACTAGGCCTGAGCAGCTTTTCAAGGATGCTGAAATCTGTAGTATGACCTAAAGCTACTGCCAGATAGCCCCCACCCCCACATGTCCTCCTAATTCACACAGAGGCGAGAGCTGTTGCTGCTGTCTAGGTTTTTATGTGCTATCTTCTTTTGCACTGTAAATGGTAATTTAATTTCCACATTTAGACACCTTAATTAATTATGAATAAAATCATTTGTATGAATTTTAGACCTGAAAGGTGATGGATTAACAGCTCCCTGGAAACGTGAGGCCACTTTACTAGAAGAGATTCGGCACAGGAGTGGCTGTGCCAGCTCTCTCCTGTTCTGCCCCCTACGCATCCCTGCGACATGGGATGGGAGGAGAAGGAGGAGGATTTCCGTCGCCTGGAAGGAGGATAGAAAGAAAGGAGAGGACAAGGAAAATCCTAGCAACCATGTGGTGAGGTGTTCAGGGAGGCGGTCCGCTTGAAACCACTCTTGGTAGAGTTTATTTTCACCAAGGGTTCACTTCCACCTGCACACCCTGAGTTGTGTGGGTGCCAGAGCATCCAGGACTGCAGAAGGCAGGGTCTGGCGTACAGGGTGTAGATGGAAGGAGGAGTTGTAATCTCTGGCAACAGAGAGGGCTTTGACCAGCCTGAGACACCTGGAGCAGCATACATCTCCGTCTGTGCTGTGCTATGGAAGTGTCTTATGCACTCTTAATTTTCCACTCTCTCGTGGGTGCTTCTGCCTGTCTCTTCTGCTGCCCCAAGCCTCTTGGCAGACTCAGTCACCTAGTGCTTGCTTGTGTCGAGTAGGTTGAGGCTTCCCTTGATAGTTGGTTTTAATAGGTCTGGTGAAGTAGGTTGGTTCCAAATACATATTGTCATATTTTATGCATGGTTGGATTTGCTTCCTGTGCAATGGAGTAGAGCACTGTGCAGATCAGCTCTGGTTGTCTTTTTGTGCCTTTTCTTTTTTTTTTTTCTTCTTTCTTTAGGGATAATGGAGTTCAGTGAAATTTTTAGGCTTGGTCCTCAGGTCCCTGTACAGGCAAAAGTTCCAGCAATCTCAGCAGTCACGTCCGCCTGTGGCGCGAGGCCGGGTGCTTGATGCCTGCAGGCATCAGTCATTTTACAACTGCAACATTTATCAGGTAGTAGTACTCGAATAGCTCTCTTCCTCCAAAAAGTGTTTTGCATTTTGGAGCTCTTTACAGTTCCTTTTTTTCTTTTGTTATCATTCTGCAGAGACCAGTGGACCTAAAATTACTTCTGCCGTCTGTCTCCTGGCTCCCGAGCAGCAGCGCCTGTTTGAAGCCTGTGTGCACACACATATTGCACTGTCCTTCTGCTCTCCCTGCCTGATCCTCTTTATTCTCGGGGACAGGCAGGGTACAGAGCTGAGTCCAGGTTTTGTACTTCAGGCACTTCTAGGACCAAAAGGGGCTTGTTTTCTTTTCCTAGAAGCTTTACTTGCAAAAGTGAACAGTGAGCAATCCTGCTCCCAGCAGTTTTATTTGGCAAAGTTTCCTTCTCTGGGTCACCTCTAGCTCTTCCTCTGCAGAACTGGTGGAAACATTATTGTTTAATCCCAGCAGCCTTCCAAAAGTCACTGTTTTTGTGTTCCTGGCTCATAACCTTCCTGTGTGCCGTGGGTATTTATCTCCAGTTAGCAATCCCGCTGGGAGATGCCTTGGCTCTGGATGCAGGCTGGGTGTTGCACAAGTTCTGTCTGTCTGGAGGGCAGATTGCCATCAACAACCTTCAGTATTTTTTCATGAAACAATACTTAACTTCCAGGGGTCAGCTGGAGTTGATGGTATCGTGTTGCTCGGAGTGACTGACAAGGCAGTGACAAAGCTTTATGCTGCATAACTTGTTTTAGTATCACCAAGTGCGATAAGCAGCTCGCTCGGACCCAGAGAGCAGCAGTGAAGGCAAGCTGGGTTAAGGATTTAAGTCCTTTATAACAAACTATCAAAAAATAGTCTAAACAGAAGTGCTCATATTACTCATGGAGCTCCCTCGTTTTATATGGCTTCTTCATGCTTCATCATTTCTTTTCAAAGCTAATGGTTTCATAGCATTTCTTTTACAAGATTACAAAACAGAGGCTAAGTGAAACAAGTGCCAAGCGTCTGTGGAGCATGTAGATGAATGCGGTGGCAGGTAGGTTGATGTACTACACATCCCTGCCTCTAGGCTTCAGCTGGTACCCAGAAAATTCACCTATGGTGAAGATGAGGCCAAGTCGTAGGACTTCTCTATCAGTCTCCCCATTGCCCTGGCCTACCCAGCAAGAGTGAGGGGCATTGGTCAGGGGGAAGACAGCCGTGGGGAGCCCTATTTCTGTCCCCCTGCCCTGTTTTGTGTCTGGCCAGAGCCCCACTGGCTGATGTCTGCCAGCTCCATCAGGTGGGGGCTCTGCTCAGGGACCCTCTCTGTTTTACTCTGTTGACCTCTTGGTTCTCATGCCTCTCCTCTTTTTTTCCCATGTGTTGTCCCTGGCAATCATCTGGTTCCCCAAATATTTCTCTCCCTCTTTACAAAATAGAGCTTACATTTTCTTTAACCCGTCTCTGTTACTCATAAAACACTGGTATTGTAGCACAGGCTAATCTTCATGAAAGAAGATTCTTAATGGTAAAAGAGAGGCACAAGCTGGAAGCCTTTACTGTTTTTGTGTCTATTTACCCCAGTACTTGTTGGGCTAGGCTGTTCTTAAAGTTTTCTCGAAGTTTTAAAGGAAAAAAAGAAGACATGTTTGCGTAAATGTATTGAAGTAATAATACACAGCACACAGTCTGTTCTGGAGGAGCAGTGCATCAACATGCACTGTTGGGAAAACAAGACATGTTCAGGTACTTGAGTATCCTCTCAGATGGACACTTACTGTCTTACGGAATTGCTCAGCTGCTTTGTGAACCTGATCATAAAGGTCTAATTTACACTAGTTACACTAGTAACTATAATTACTACTATAACCTACACTAGTAGGCTATATTTTAAAAAAATTTTAAAAGGCAGAAAAAGCAGAACTTTGGAGCTTTCCTGTCTGCATGTTCCTCCCAAATCCTGCAGCTTTTCCAGTTCTTGCTCGACAATTAATGGGATTGTTCAATCTTGCTTCTCTTTAAATCTGTAGCATTTTAATAGTAGGTTTTCAGAGGACAAACCCCAAGTTTCTATAACAAGTAATGCTATACCATAGTGGTTGTTGATGAGATGGTGATACACAAATGAAATACCAGGATGAGAAGGATATGTTCCTCTGAGATGACATAACACAGTGAGTGTTGCTCCTCTTTTTCAGGGTGTTTTCTCAAAAAAGGAGAAAACAGGGAGGGAAAATTAGACATAGAGCAGCATACACAGTCCTCCCTGTGCTATCCATGCCCCACCCAACCTAGTTTGCCAGAAGGGTAAGAGTCCCAGAGTTAGGAGGTCCTTCCCTGTGGATCCTGAGGAACGTGGCAGCCTCGTGGGTTCTCAGGCCTCAGCTTGTTGAAGGGAGCAGTGGAAATAATTTGGCTGCCTGATGGGATTGCTTGTGGGGCCCACAGCTGGGTGCTGGCAGGGCGTGCGTGCCAGTGCACCTGCTGATGGGGGAGCTGGGGAGGCTCTGGGGTGACAAGGACACAGAAACAGGCTGGACCATTTCTGTCCTCTACTTGATTAATTTTACCTGATTATTTCTAATTACTGGTCTATAGAAAGTCCCTGCACTCCTGGCTGGGAGAGTATATTCCCATTAGCTGTCAAAGAATAGCGTGGTTTTCCCTAGTAAAACCCTGTGTTTCTGAAGGTTGTTCTTGTTTGGAGCGGTCCTTCGGGTGACTGGAAGTGCTGGTCTGGAGGATGTTGCCTGTCACCCATGGGCTCTGTTTCAACTGCAGATGTTTGGGTTCACCACCCCTCTGGGGCTGGTAGGTGGGCATGGTGAGGTGTCTGCTCTCAGCCATGCTGAGTTGCAGCCTTTACGCCTCCCAGACAGGGGTGCAACTCCCCAGTGGGGTGAGCTTGGAGATCTGGCTCTTCTTCTCCTTGCGCTGGCAGTTGCACAGGAGTATGTTCAGAACCAGGAGGCAATCAATATTGCAGGTCAGATGTGCGAGCTCTGTTGGAGCTGCAGCAAAGCTTCTTTAAGGGCTTTTCATATGTAGCAAAGTGGCACTGAATAGTAGTATGCTTCTCATAGAGGTATGGGTTAGTCTCACTTGCTTCCCCAAACTCGCACCTCCACCTCGAATCTGTCTGCAATAGTCTCAATACTCACTTTGTTGACTTTTGGCCATTTCTAAACTAGCTTTAAAAAGTATCTAGAGCAAAAACAGGTCGCTTAGCAACCCGCTCCTGCCAAGGGCTGCCAGAGAATGGGTCAGTGATTAACAATTACGTACAATTGAGGTTAAAAATGCAGGGCAGTCTGCGATATCGCTGCCCTGATGGCTGGAATATTTCAGCATTATGATGCTGGGATTTATTGCAGTGGTAAGTAAATTTATACCAGTTGTAGTTCGACCTCATGAACACGATGATTCAAGACTTCAGTGTTATGAAATGGGACTGAAGTCTCTCTTCTTTACTGGTATACTACAAAAAAGGCATTAAATAGCCACTGGATGAGTAATGTAGGCATGATGTATGTTTTACATATATATTTTTTTTTGCCTAGAGCTCTGGGCCTACCCCTGACCATATGACTTCCCAAACAAACAGAAATAGATCTGCATTGGAGACTGAAAAATGTGGTCTAGCTATAGAGTAGAAATGCGGAGGGAAGGTAGGTTTCTGGATTTGGTCACCTACCCGAATGCACTGTTCCTGCAAGCAAAGAAACAACAAATGCCACATAATCTTGATGAATCTATTTTTCGAGCCATATTTTGGCAACATGATAATTTTTGTAAGTCCTTGGTGGTGCTTTGGTTTCTGGATGAAGAGATCCTTGGCAGCATTTTCGCCTTTCATAAAGTAGAAAAGGAGGTGGCTCAGTTGTGATTTCATTTACCCCAATAAATGTCCTAGTACTTATCATTTCTGCAGGAGCATACAATGAGAATATCAATCATTAAAATGGCAGTCCGTCTCTTAGATGTTTTTATAACTCTGGCAGTGAAATCAAGGTTGTTTTGCCAAGTAATTTACTTTCATTGTCTAATCAATTTCTAAAGGCTCTTGCCCATTTGCTTCTTTGTTTAATTAACCCTTTTTTTCAGCCTTATCCCATCCCAGTCATCATCCTAAACTTGTGAAGTAAAGATCATCTGACAGTGCCCCTTAAGCTGTCAGGGGAAGGGCTGAATATCAGGAGCCCTGACTGGAAGTGATTTATATTCCTACAGACTAATCTTCCATCACTGTCTGAAGCTGACAATGTTAACGGGCAAGTGGGCAGCTCTTTTCCTTCACTCCCTTGACCTTTGTTTTTCTTTCCTACTTGCACTGAATAGGCTTATTCCCTGCCAACTTTGAAAAACACATATTTATTTTCAAAAGATTCCTTTCAGGCTAATATTACTCATCACCTTACTCACCTGCTACCACTGGTCCAGGAGAAAAATCATCTTAATGTCCCTTTCCACAAGAGTAAGAGTAGGCATTAATGAATGCTTTCCAGTCTTGGTTTTGATCATTAAACATACTTTACCATTGTCAGTTCTTCATGGCTTCAGACTAAGTGGTAAAATCCATATCTCAGACTTTGCAGATGCTTTTAGGTGTCATTAAGGATCATTAATATGCAGAACAATGCCACACAACAGAGGCTGCTAGCGTAGGAAATGAGATCCATCATCTGTTGTTAGAGCTGCAGGATAACTTCAGGTCAGCAGAAATCAGTGTGTGGGACAGGATTTGGGCAAAGATTCCTCATTAGCATACTGAGAGAGTTTGGGGGTGGGGATGGAAGAAGGCAAACTGGAGCAGCTTTGGGGCTCCTTGTACTGCAGCATTGATTTGGAGCTTCTTCTGAATCCTGTAGCTCATGCAGTCATTCCAGTGTCTCCTGACTACAGGAAAACTATGCCCAGACTTGATAGCTTGGACTACATTTGTATAAATTGAATTAATATCTAGTTTCAGGCTATCTACTGCCTGCTTCCACAGGCCAAAGATTTTTCCTTCCTTCCTGGCTTCTTGGTTAATGTTTTAATTTCTGCCTTCTGAGGCTTTTCCTGGTTTTGCTTGTTTGTTTGCCACCAGAGGATGATTTCCACACACACCTACCTGAGGCAGATGGTTGCATGGGGAGTACTTGTGCTTGTTCACAGTGATACCAATACACTTGGGCAGTTTTGCTGCTGGATTGAGTTGGCAGTGACCACTGCACACTGTCCTGTGCACAGCAGCCAGTTGTGTGCTCACTCTCCTAGGATGAGATGGGAGTTTTAACCTAACAAACTCCCTCTTTATTGGAAAGAAATTGGATGCTGCTGCCTGCCATGTTTCCTGCTTGCTTTCAGTGGTACATCATAGTTTGTTAAAGTTTTCCATCTTCTGCAGTACAGGCCCAGGTTTTTGTCGGGCAAGCATTTTGTGGGTTGCAGCATGGGCTAGACAGCTGGTCTTGGGGGTGCTTGTGATGAAAGATCTGCTGTCCATGTACTTGTGGCTAAAGGATGCTTGCTCGGTAGCCAGCAAGCTAGCCAGTCTCTCATGCCTCAGCAAGGAAGGGAGACCGGCTGAAAAACAAGTTTTGTATCTCCTCTTTATTTCCTTAAAGAGTGTTTCTCCACCATGGAAAGTTCAAAAGATTATTCTCTGTGCTGGTTTCTGATACCGAACAAGCTGGAAATGTTAGTGGTTATGTTAATGTTGCTTCTGGCTTTCATGGCATTCACTTTTGCAAAATAAAAATGGTTTTAATGTGCTTGCCATGCGAGCTTTGATTTTAAATGAATACTGTCAGCCATATTAAAAAGATAATAAATTACGTTTAAAAACGTGTGTTCCTTTCTAGTAGCAGCACTAGGGTTATGCCACAAATAGAGTAAAAGCAGAATTGTTTAAAATGCAGGTGTTTGCCCTTCCTGGCTCTTTCCATGCTGTGCTGCACTGCTGTTAATATGTGTTGTCTCATGGTTGCTTTTTGCTGATGGTGAAGCCAGGTCCCAGCTCCCTGTGTAGTGGCTCCTGCTTACATGAGACAGAGGCATGGCTGGCGGCAGGACATGGCTGCCTTGTTATCCTATGTGGCCTTTTCCCAGGCTCCCTGCTTTTTGCTGTGCTGCATGGGGTTCTCCAGCATCCTCAGCATGCAGGCCCCCTTGGCATTGCCACGTTGGATTCGGCTTTGCACCAATGCTGGTGAAGCCTGTGAGAGAGGTGCGCCTGGGCTACTGGCTGCTCCCCTGGAGTCCTGCTTTTTGGGCTATTTTTCCCTGTTGCTGGTTGCTTTATGTGCTCATTAAAAGCAGTGGGAATTCATGGGTAAAAGGGAAGATGGAAAATGTAAGCCAGAGCAAACTCTAATAGATTTGCAGATGAAAACCAACTTGACATATTTCTATATTCAAGATTTATAATCTAATCATTCCTTCATTTGCACAGCAGGGACTGAAACAGCATGTAGTTATTTACATATAGGGAACATTAAACAGCCACCTCTTTAAACCATATGTGAACATAAAATCTAACAGCCACTGCTGAGTAATGAGTATCCGTGAAAGATGCGAATAAAAATAAAGCAGAAACAAACATAATGAAAAGGTATTATTGCAGGAAGTAGTCATGGCAGTGGCATATTACATCCCTATGTTGAAGTGAAAATGTGACCCTGTACTTCTATATCCACTTGCCTCTTGAATTAACACTGTACACACTGAACAGGTTCAGAGGGTTTGCATTGTATTCCTCTCTAGCTGCAATGAACTGGTGAGGACTTTGTGATGCCTTACCCCTTTGCCATCAGGAACGAGAGGATGTCACACCACATAGGTCCAGACTGATTTGGACTTCTTGTCACTGCTCCTTTGGGCTACTTGTGATCTTTCAGAAACCTGAAACCTTTTTTAAAATTACTATCAGCTAACTTTGGGGCTGGCTTGGTTGCTCAGTGTACTAACCTCCCAGCCAGTGCCAAGACAGTTGTTCAGCAGTGCCAGGTAGCTTGCTTCCAAAACAGTTTTGGTCCAGCAGGGATTAGGATAATTTGTCCAGGTGCTGAGACACACTCCTGGGCTGCGAGGCTGCCCACAGCACTGGCACGGGCACCTTGTCTTTGCCACAGTTACTCTGGTACTTGACATCTCCTGTGGCTGTTGCCAGGCTGCTGAAGTGTAAGAGTGTTGGATTTGGATGGTTTCGTTTTGAGATTGGCAAAGGTGTTACGAGCTCTTAGTATTTTTTCCTTCCTCTTTTGGGAGAGAAATGAATGGAGGGGCATCCTCTTTGGAGAAATCACTGCTCTCTGTGTCATACGAAGTAAATACATGCAGAGGCTTTCCCTAAAATAGTTTATGCTTTCTTTCCCTTGGTGGCTTATTTTGTTGAAATATGCGCCTATTCTCCTGTCCTTTTCCATTTCTAATACTAATTAGGCATCCCTAAATGGGTGCAACTGCATCCTGCAGAAGCTGTGTTTATCCCATAGGCATGTTTTGATGCTAGGACTAGGTACGGGAGTCTCAGCGCGCAGTTTAGATACAGAGAGCTGTTGTGAGAAACGTATTCCCTCCTGACAAATGCACATCTGAATCTCCTCATTGCTGGAGTCCTCTGTGATACTGGTGATGGTGAGCCTGAGAAGAGTAACTTTTGTTGGTTTTTACTATAAAAATAGAAGCTCTTTTCTGTGATACATGGGGGTAAGACAGTGAGTTTCTATCACAGAAAACACTGTTTCCTACTACTAAAATGCTGTTTCAAGGGCATTTTAACAAAATACTGTCCTTTGGATTGCTCTCATCTTTTAACCCTCTGCATTCCTGCACCCTGAAGAGAGGGTGACGAGAAACATGGATGGCAGTAGAACTAAGAAATTTTTTGTTCTTAAATCTCCACTATTTTTAAGTAGGATTTTAGAAATCTTGACCGTATTTTAATTTGGTTTGTCAAAGTATAATTACCACGAATGAGGTAAGAAACTAATTTAAACACAGCAAGTGTAGTGGAGAATCCAATTTTCAGGAATCAGTGAAAACGTAATTGGAGTCATTAAGTGCTGACTTTGGTAATTAAGAGTCGGTTTTTGACGTTTCAGGCTTGTGTTGCTAATCGTCTGTGGAGAGGGTAGAAAATACTTTGTTTGCTGTGAAACTGGTTGCTCCCTAGACCCACGTAGCCAATGGCATGAATGCTGCCCAGAGGCTCAGGTGAACCTGCAGCATTCAAGATTTGCTTGCTTGGGTGCCAGGCTCCTTGTCCCGCCCTGCTCGCTGCTGCCCATAGCGGGGCACATGTGGGAGCACAATTTGGGGCAACCCTGTGTCCTGTGCTCCCCACTGTGTGGGAGACTGGTGCTGCCTCTGCTACTGGTGGGCAACCCCTTGTGCTGGGACACAGAGGAGCCCCTGGGGGTCTGTACCACATGCCAAGACACCTTTGGGGTGGAAAAAGCTGTCTGTGGCTGGGCAAGCATGGGCTTCAGCTGCTACATGTCTGGCCTTGGCTGAGAAGGGCAATTTGGCTGCCCCTGTGAGTTCTCTGGTCCAGAGGAGCCCCTGGTGTAGGAGCTGGACCAATGCAGAAACTTCTCTTTCTTAAAATGGGGCCTGGCCGCGCTCAGCCAAGGTTTTGGTAGCACAGTGAACAGCTACCAAGAGTCATCTCTTCCTTGATGGGTGATCCCATGCAGTGTTGTGTCTTGGAATACAGAGCAGAAGCAACTCCTTTATGATGATTTTCAGGAGAAGGGTTTTTCAAAGCCAGAGGTGGATGCCCAGCTCCTAAACCTATCCTGCTTTCAAACCTGGATTGCAGATCCATCTTGGTAAAATAAGTGGGTCTCTCTGCAGACTCAAAGTGCTGTTAAAGTTATTCATAAAATAAATGAGTGGTAGAAGGACATCCTTGTCACTCTTTGTTGGCAAAATTATCTCTAAGAAGTCAGGATGTTTATGCATTTTTAATTCTTGCAGTTCAACCAAGATGCTCAGCATGCTTTTGTTATGATAATGATGAAACCATAAAAAAAAACTGACATGCTGATAGTTATCATCATATAAAACAAACCTTATGTTTACTTTCCTATTAAAATTGCTAATTTTCCAGAGCAATGGCATTTTTAAGGGTTTTTTTCTTTCATATTTTTGTTTTCCAAAACCCTAGATAATGCTGATGTTTGGGCCTCCAGCGTGGAAGCTGATGTGATAGTTTTTGTGCTTTTGAGCGTTCACACCCACAAACAAATCCATTGCTGGCTGAGATCTCTTGCTCTGTTTGAGTTTGTAATTATCTCGCGGCCCAGAGGATGCCAGAGCTCAGCTAGGAAGCTACTTAAAATGTGTTTTTAAAACTTTTGTCGTGCTCATTTCTTAGGTGTGTGAAAACCACCAGCAGTTTAAACATTTGTTTTATTCAGAAATCCCCTTTTTGCAGTTGTGTTTTTCACAGTGCCTTGCAAAATTTCGTTTCCCTTCTCTACCCAGAGGTTCTGACCTTTGAAGCTGAATGGGTGGTTTCTCCGGTACTTGTGCTAGATGTGGGGTGTCCTCTGAAAAGCATGGTATACTCTTCAGAGTTGGGCACCTGGTAGGTTGTGCAGCTGGGGATGGACACCCTGAAGGAGTGCTTATGGGAGCAGCCTTGAGCACCCAGCCATGTTCAGAAGAAATGATCGTGCTGTCCTTCCCCTGTTCCTGTGCAGCCACATGGTTTGCTGGATAACACACTCAGAATACCTGGCAACGGCTGAACGTGGTATGACAAAAGCCATGCCAAGCTTTACTGACCAGACTGGCTAGAAGGGCCTGTCTCTTCACTGCTTGGTCTTCCATACACCCAGCAAGCAGCTCCTGTGTTTGGTGACAGGGGCTTTCCAGGTTGGGGGTGAGCTGGGCTTTCTGTAGCTTGTTGCCCCCCTCTCCCAGGCACCAGCTAAGCTCCTCCTTACAGCTGCAGAACAGGGGAGTAATGAGGATGCACTTTGCTTTAGGCATAATTTCTTTCCTGTTACTTTTCCCTTCCCCATTTCCTTTTGTTTTATTTCTTTAGACAGCCTGTGTTGCTGCCTAATTGGATTACTAGGTCACTTAGCCACTGACAGTGGGCCGTACAGGATTGGGACCGGTCCCTGAGGCTTAGCAGTTTTGGGGGCTGATGCAGGCTGGCAGCTCGCTAAGCTGCTGCAGTCCCGTGGGGCCTCAGTGGAAAATGGCATTTCCCGCCGAACCCTACAACGACCACAAAAAGGAGCAGATCCATGCCTTCATTCCACCTGGCTTCTTAGCTTTAGGGAGGACAAATTTAAAAATTCTTTGTTTTAAAGTGTGCCATGCGGTGCATAGCTTCCAAGTAGGACTGGCCGTCTTCTGGGAAACACATCTAAATGTAAAACCTTGAATGCAGTTCAGATGTTTGCATATTAGAGATGAACAGCTCTTACTTTAAAAAGTGTGCTCTGTATCTTAAACAAAATACCTCCTCGCAGTTTCCATGGTAAGCTCTCCTTCATAATTGAATAACAGTCAGAAATGGTTACATAAAAGACAAGCAAAACGTTGCATGGTAGCTGAAGGCTGCACTTGTCTCAGCAGCGTGTTTACTTTTCGTGCAGGGGAGCATGCTGGTACCTGACGGCGAGGCTCGACCCAGGGCGCAGCCATTTGGTGCACCAACCATCCACCCCTGATTGCCAGAGCCCAGCTCCCTAGAGAAGCTTCTCCTGTTTGTCCCAGAGCTGCCCTGTGACTCGTCTTCACATCCTTCTCCTAAGGAGGAGCCAACAGGAGGAACTGTGAAGGCCAAAATCTGTTAATGGGACTACACAGAGGAAAAACACAGACGCTCTGCTTTCAAGGTATCTCTCTGCAGATAGTACTGTCAAACTCTCTCTTTCTGGAGCTGCTGTATTCACCTAGAAGCTTTTACACCTTTGAAAAATAAAAGATCTTGCCAAGGTGAGTACAAATGATGTGTCAGACCATGTTTTTAAAAATTCTTTTTTTTTTTCCTTTTTTTTTTCTTTCTTTAGTGACTGAGGTGTTTTCAAGAAAGAAAAAAAATAAAGCTTTGCTACTGCTGAAACAAGAACTTCTGTGCTGTTCTACCTCTTAGGTTTATACAGTTTAAGTGTGTGGGTATCTGTTGTGTTGTCATGTTGTATCTTGTCCCGTTTGTGTCCCTCCCCCCCATTCCTGTGCCTCTAATTATCAGAATTTGATCTCACTTGCCTAAAATTTGTCACATGGACTGAGCAGCTGTTAAAAAAACCAGAGAAACAAACAAAAAACCCCTTCAAAAACCCCAGGTGTGAAGTAGACCTCAAGGTTTTGATGCCTGAGGTTTGGCAGCGTGGTATTCCTGCTGGTGGAGCTCCTTGCAAGGAGGGGGTTCCTCCTCCCAGGAAGGAGGATGCTCGGCTCTTGAACCCGGTGTGTGCATCGCTGGCCCCTGCCCAGGGCTGTTCTGCCTGCACCCTGCTCTCCTGCCTGGTGCAGGTCCCCCTGCCAGTGGCAATCCCAGAAAAGTGCCAGTGGGTTTCCCAGCTGGAGATGGAGATCCCAGGGGAATGGCTGTAGGCTGGGACGCTGGGGCAGAGCTGCCAGGCTCATCTGGGTCCATGGCACGTGACCAGCCATATGTGCAGTGTTCTTGGGTCTGCTGCCCTGACCTTGCAAGTCACCGTGTGGGCTGCTGGTCCCCCACACCCCTGCTCGTGGGCAGCGTGGTGGTGGAGGTGGATGCTGTCTTCTGGGTTTATCACTGCCAGCAGTGCTGCACGTGCAGGCGGGTGATGCTGAAGTGTGCCGCATGTCCATACGCCTTTCATGTTGCACTGAGAGCACATCCAGGGGCGTTATGTCACCTTGGAAAGACTGCACGTGACAGATTACTTGTGGCTGTTGTTTTGCTCCTTCTTCTTCCTTGTGACACCACTGATTTGCAGGCAGTGGCGGCTCCTTTAGCCCTCTGCTCTTGGCGCTTCCCAATTGCTGCACATATGGCATGTGAAATTACCCGGCACTCGGCAGCCCGCATGACACCGGCAGCAGCGGAACGGCAGACCGAACTAAGAATTTTCCCCTCTCCTCCAGAGGGAGGGGGCGAGAGTTCTTGTTCTTTTGTTCATTTGAGTTTGTCTCACAAGGTGTGTTGGAAATAAGCCTGCTGCCTGCGTGTGGAGAGGAGAGGAAGGGGTGCAGGGGAGGTGACAACAAAGCCGGTGTCTTGCTTTGCTTCGTTCAGGAGGGCAAGATGTAGTGAGGTTTCCTACTTCCCACTTTGACAGCAGGTGCAAATTGCTCCTGTGCTGGTGGATTAGACGCAAGCATCTTGGTGGGAAGGCTGCGACACTGGTGCCTCCATGCAGTGTGTCTTTGCGCTGTGGGCTGGTGGTCAGCTTGCCCTCTGGCAGAGGATTTGGGACTTTCTCATGGCTGTCCCTGGCCACCATGCCCATTCAGGTACCTGTGCTTGGGCCTGCTCCTGCGCTCTGGTAAGGCAAAGGTGGATCTTGATGGCTTCCACTTTTTAAGACGGCTGGCCCCTACATGAAGTTCAGGGGCTAGGTGGGGAGGAAGGTGTGATGCAAGAGGTTTACAGCCTTGGAGTTGCCACATAACCTTCACTGCTCCTTTTTAGGGGAAGAATAAGATGAGGGAGGTGGGGAAGGAGGATGGGTGGTGTTGCCTCCATCCATCTTGTGGCCACTGTAGTACCCCCTCACCCTGTAGTGCTGCATGCCCCCAGGGCACCAGCCTCCCCCATGACAGATGAGGGGCACTGGGGCTGCCTGAGGGCTCTGGAGGATGTCACTGTGTCAGCTGCCACCCCTGATATTTTCTGTGCAGCTTGAAAGCAGGGAGTCCTCATTTTATTCTGATGAAAGCTAAAGCCCTGCTGAAAAAGGCTGTGGACATGCCTAAGAGGGGCTGTTTTCTCATGTCTCCCCCCTCCCACCTTCTGGTTTTCCCTCGGGTTTTTGCTAACTGCGAAGCTGCTAATGTAAAATGAAGGCATGGAAATTTCATATTGTAGCAATTAATCAGCCCTCCCGAATACTTTCCAGTTGTAAATTGCCAGTGCTAACAGATGCGTGCTGTTGCAGCCGAGCAGCTGATTCTGCCAGGAACCGATGGTGGGTTATATTTGGTTGGTTACTGTGTCCTAGGAAGCTGTGGCGTGCCCCTACCCAAGTGTAGCGCTTTGATTAGTTTAACAGAAAGTTTCCAGTTAAGCACGTTTTTACTAATGTTTTTCCCCTCCTGTACTTCAGTGAAACTAAAATAGAAAAGGTGTTCCATTGTCACGGGACATCCAGTGCAAGTTTCTAGGCTTTGGCTTGGTCCTTGCAGTGTGTGAGAGCTGGTCAGTAAACCCCTGTTTGATTTTGGCAGGCGTAGGATTATTTCTGCTGTTGGACATACACACAGAGATCTCCTTGTCAAGGATTTAGATAAAAAACCGAGGCATTTTCCCTTTAACAATGTCTTGTTGCACAGAAGC
>JAVSBS010026532.1:62767-73813 GCA_033124195.1 Coracias cyanogaster | reverse complement strand
CTGAGTAGCAGAGGTCAGGATTTCGGGAGGGGGAAGTAGGGTATAGGTTCAGGCTGCACCCCGCTGATGTGACTTGTTGAGTGCAATCTGTACAAAGTGGTGCTGTTCCCATCCACCCTGCGTCTGCTGGATGAAGCTGGCTGGCGCGTTTTGATTAAAACGTTGCAGGGAGGGGAAAATAAAGAAGAAACTAAGCGCATTTCCTATCTGAGATTTTTAGGAGACACTTAAGGGAGTACGCTTGGATGAATGAGGGCAAAGGCGAATTGCAAAAAGCACTTACTAAACTTGTCTGGGGATTTCAGCCCTGTAGTTTGTAGCGTGAAAGCTGGGCTTTTCTTTAAGAAATGGCAATAAAAGCCGACAAGCCTAAAGACCCAGATTAATTTAGAAACTCTGCAGTTGGGGGAGGAGGGCTGGAAACAGAAGCGCAACGACTCAGACTGACCTTTCCATCAACTCCACTGCTCTTCCAAAAATGCGTACGGCATCGAAGCTGTGGTTGAACAGTGGGGTTCCCGAGGCGGCACAGGGCAGGCTGTACCTCAGACACTGGCGTACCACTTTGCTCCCCAAATGGCACTGCACCTCCATGTGTGGAATTCCATGGCTGGCATGGGCTGAGGCTGTCCATCAGTCTGGCCGTTTGGTGTGGTATGGCCCTGCCAAAGTAGCGGTGCCAGATTCTGTCTCAGATGCGCTGAGCAAGGTGCAGCGGCTATTTTGCAATACATAGCAGCTCTTTTGTGCAACTCAGAGAAGTTGGCTTGCAGCTATACGCGCTGTCTGATGCGGATCGGTGGCTATTATAAAGGATTTAATTATCCTGATGACCCAAAGTAACAAAAGAGCAGGCCTGTTCATGTTGAGCCCTGATGCTGAGCATGGTTACTTTACTTCCCTCTTTCCTTCCCCTCCCTCCTCTCCAACATAAAGCTACAAAGTGAAAGATGATACCCATATTCCTCTTT
The DNA here is from genome assembly GCA_033124195.1 of Coracias cyanogaster. Lineage (NCBI taxonomy): Eukaryota > Metazoa > Chordata > Aves > Coraciiformes > Coraciidae > Coracias > Coracias cyanogaster. The sequence goes on along the minus strand of JAVSBS010026532.1, from coordinate 72,842 downwards.
CCCAGGCTGCTATATACAATTGTTTCTATGATCTTTGTTTATCTAAGGCAGATTAAAGTGCCTTTTAATATCAGAGTACTTGTCAGGAGACTGGGCGAGCCTGTGTATGCATCTCACTGAAAGTATTTCAGACCTTGTACCTTCCATCCTCTTTCCTTAATCTTACATATGTGCAGCTGTGCATTCTGTGTCCTCCCCACAAGCTTTCTGCTGCTTTAGGACAATTTAACCATTTTTGCAGTCTAGTAAAGCTACAGGCAGATTCCCTCCCAACATTTATTAACACATATTCCCTTCAGTGGGAAGTGGGGAAGAGAAGCTAGCTTCCCTGTCTGTGGAGCCCGTTGGAGAGAGATGACACCTTAATGCAGGTAAATGCTCACACCCATAGCAAAGGTGAGGCCTTCATAAATAAGATGCCAGCCTGCCTTTAAGGAAAAGGACTGCAGGAGTGGCAGAGGCCTGTGGGGATGTAGTGGGGCTGCCCAGAAGGGAATGATGCTGCAGGAAATAAAAGCTGGGTCTCCTCATTCCCTGCCTAGTCTTTTGTCTATAGGATGGGTCTCCTGACTGCAGTGGATTTCACTTGGATTAGAGATTATCTTCCCCTTTAGTCTTCTCTGCATAGGTAGGTCATCGTATGACCAAGTTCTGTCCTGAAGTTGTTTTAAAAAAGCTGTACACTGTGATACATATATATGTTCATATACAAATATCACATGTGCACAGATATTATAGGTTTTAATGGCATCTTACAATCTTAGCAAGATATTTTATTACTTTTGTGCCAATGTTTTAACCTGTGTAGAATGGGAGTATTTACTGACAAATTTCTTGAAATCTTTCTCTGCTTTTCAGTTGCTGACGGTTTAAGGCAAAAAGCTTTCTTTTGGAACATGTCAGAGAAATCCTGTTTTGCAAAGCTGTTTGGTTCCTTAGGAGCATATGCATATGTGTTTTTCTCTTTATGATCTTAGGCTTCAATGGTATTTAAGCCCCATTTTTCAAAATTGAGTTATTTAGAAGCATTAACCTCTTTAACAGTACCTAAAGTGAACAAAACCAGTTCTTAACTGCTGCATTTGTGTACCCATGTGCACAGTATGGTCCTTACAGAGACTGAATAGCATCTTTGGATCATTGCAGAAACTTGGGAGCACCTTAATCTAGCTTGTGCTTTGCCTCCAAGTGGTGCAGGTGACTTGGCTGGAGCTCACATAGCAGGACACACTGTGGGTACAGAGAATTGCCAGGTTTTTATGACTGGCTAGGGAAATCCCATATATAAAGCAGTCCCATTTGAAGAGGTTTTTGGGAGGCAGCTGGAAGAGTATAAAACCTTATATTTGGTGTTATGGTGGATAAAGGTTTGAAGGCAGCTGCAGTTTGAACTCTGAATAGTTCATCTAGGTCCTTATCTTTCTTTGCCCAAATGCTCCATTGAGTAAGAGTTGTTTTGTTTCCTGAGCAGAGGAGCAAAAGGAGGGCTTCTGCTTCAGCTCTGAGTGGTATTGAAGCTCTGCATGTTCAGCAGAAACGGGGAGAGCTCACTGCCTGGTTTAGTTTGCTGACCTGTCCCCTGGCACCCCATGTCTATACCTTCTGCCAGGGCTTGCCACCCTATGGGCAGGGACGACCCTTGCAGGAGGTCCCTACGTCACATGCATGTACCTGAACAAATCTGCAGCCCAAAGGTAAGTGAACCAGATGGACGTGCATTTGAAAACTGCTCTTTCATAAAGGCAGGAGGCTGGGGGTGCACTGTGTTGACACTGAAGAATGAATTGGTGTTTCATATGTTGCCTGGTTCATGGTTATTCCAGGGAAGAAAGTTGCAACCCCTGCTGACGAGAGGCGTGTGAAACGTGCCCAGGACTGTGGCAGAGGTGTCTGCCCCGCTGGATGTCCGTCCATCACCTAAGGCAGAGGTGTCTGCTTCAGTCTTGGTGGTCATTCTGCTCTTAGCATTGCTCCTACAGATTGCAGCACTAATCTGTAAATCTGTTGGCTCTATGAATTTCACTGAATTTTGGTCTCTGCAGTGTTTAAGTATCTCATCAATTTGAACCATTTTATTTCCGAATTCAAAATGGAGGAAGAGAGCACCCTAACTCAGTTCTGATGCCAGGCTGTGTTGGGAGTATTATCTGTGAGGTATGCTTAAGCTTGCCTCAGTCTTGGTAGGCACTGTTCATTTGATTGTGAGGCCCAAGTGAGATTATTGTATAAGCCTCTCCTCAGCAGTTTAAAGCCTAATTAAATATCCTCTGTTCTCAGTTGTAAAGGAGATACTATTTTAAATAGAGAAGCTTTCTTCTGACATGCAAAACACTCAGCTACCAAGAAGAGTATAGCTGTTTCCAAAACTTGATCTGCATGCTATTCTTATAATCTCAATTGATTCAGTGCAAAGCTGACCAGAAGATACATCAGTAAGGTATCAATTATACAACCTTTTCCAATTTGTGTCATCCAAAGCTGGAGTTTTTGAACATTAGCATACAAGTTTCCATTCTTCACTGTTCATGGAGAAAATAGAAACTAGTTTATAATTCTTCCCTCCTCCCATTGTCCTTTCTTTACCATCTTTGCCCTGTTAACTTTTAAAAGACTTTTCTTGAGCTGAAAGCTTGGAATTTGGATAGAAAAACTGTCATGGCCCTTTCTAAAATACACATCTGGATAGTCTTACATAATGGGTTGATATGAACTGAGGCTCCCATAATTTTGAAAATGAGAAGATGCCCATGCATACTGTTCCTAGAAAACTGATCCATCAGTTTTTTGTGGGTTTTTGAGCATCTGGAATGATTTCCTAATTTTGCAACAGACTTAGTGTGCAAATGAAGGCCAACTGCTTCATTTCTATCTGCCTCATTTACTCCCTTGTGTAAATGACAAATAATATTGATACAAGAGAGCTATATGAACAAATGCTTATGATTCAGTAGTGGCATGCCCTGTGTAAGGTACTGTGTAAATATAGTTGATCCTGCCTTGGGGGCAGCAGGATGCCTTGTACAACCTTTTGAAATGTCTTTCAAGCCTGTGATCTAGGCTCTGTTGGCTCAAAACAACCAGGCGTGTTTCATGTAGGAGTTCAGCTGAGTCTTGATGGAAGCTGTAACCATGTTTCTGTATAGCATGGCATTTCATTTGGTTTCTCTCGTTACCCTGGTTAGTCATCTCTCATATATTAATTTTTCCTCCTCTCCTGACTTGCAAACCAGATTCTGCTTGGTGGATGGTGTGTATCATTATGAGAATTTGCCCTAGCAACCAGATACATTTCCAAAAATAGTTTATCCCATCATTGTAGAGCATCTCTGAACCTCAGGATGTGGTGCTGCAGTCTCTCTGAGCAGTTAAAGGCTGTCATTTTGTTTCTAATGGTTGGACAAAAATAAACCGTGCCATGAGTGGACTTGACTTTGTGCACAGAGTAATGCTATTTGAGACATGAGAGAAATTCCTGCAATGTTTACGTGCTGAAGAAAAATGCCTTTGAAGCCAAAGTATTTCTTCTGTGTATCCATGTGTATGATTTTGTTTACAGCTTGTTATCTGAACAGTCATCTGCTCAGTGAGCACTTGATCTTGAAAGATGTATAGTGCCTGGGTTGGCCATGCCAGGTTTGAAGTTATCTACTTAAGTGGCTGCTCTTGGACCTTTTGCCCCTGGTACCTGGAGCAGCCTGGCAGCCCATTTCCCAGGCTGAGGAGTGGGGTGGTCAGTTAATGAGGTCTTTCCTTTCTGGGAACATAGGTGTATAAGTCTCTGCAACTATTTTTTTTTTTATTTCTTGGTGCTAGTCAACACAGGAAATATTTTAAGATACTTTCGGAGTGTGGCCATTTTCTTTTCCCTGTCTCTCCAGTCTAAGAAAAGTCTAGTATTTGGGATATCATTGCATTTCCATAGCACTGCAGGAGCATGAGAATTTATAGACATGTGTTCAGCTGCTGATTATCTTCTGCTGTGGCAATGCTTTTTGCAATGATTATCTTTTCATTGCTTTTGGAGGGCATTCTGCAGTCTGGTGTGTTGTTATATTCCCCTTTCCTGATTACCAGCTTCAGTTCTCCTCCAAATCCTTTCCTCTAGCCATCTCCTTTTCTGCTATATTTAATCTATCCCTTACAGCTCATGTATTTAAAAAAAAATTCATTACATTTCCCTAGATGTTTTTTCTCTTAATACAAACTCAAAACGAGGGGTTTTAAATAACTTGACATCACCTCTGCATTTTGTGAATAACTTTTAATTGCAGTTGCATTGAAAACATAAATGCTCTCATATAAAACCTGAAAAAATCAGAAATGTTCTTACTATGCTTGGATTTAAAATTGGATTTAAATTAGAGAGGGTGTAAAGAAGCTGTTCTAGACTTGAATGATGAGCATTGCCTTGGCAGTGACTGGGGAGCTCCGCTGGAAAGTGAAAGCGCAGGTTCAGGTTCCTGCTCTTCTTCCCAAGATATGTCTGATCCTCCCAAGTGAATGGCCACAGGATGGATGGGTCTTCTGGGATTTCTTTTCTCCTTTGAAAAGAAACTTTCATCCCTCAGCTGAAAGACTTTTCATATGAAAAATATTTTTGTAGCTCTTGGTTTCCAGTATTGTTTTTGACAGTCACCTTCTTCTGGTGCCGGCTAGTTTGCCTGGAGGGGTGGAGGGGCACAGCAACTTGAACCTGCAGGTGTGGCTCAGTCAGTAAGCAAAAAAGCTGAATTGATGAGAGTTTGACGGTAGAACCCACTGCAACATGCATTTCAGAGATGGGGACAGGAAAAAGCAATCATGGAGTGCATGGTGCTGAAACACCAACTGTGTGGTTCTTTGTGCAGTTACAGAGTGTATTTACTCTACAGATTTCTCCCTGCACTGTTTCTGGGGAGCAGCCGTGTTTTGGAAAGATAGTTTCTCTTGCCTGGGCTTGCTTATGTGCTAAGGGAAATAGCTTGCAAAGTAACTTGGCTGTTTAAACAGCTAAGCCCCCATCTTGAATGAGAAAAAGAGATGTATTCAATGAAAAAATTAAATAAAGGCAAGATGTGCTTGATACCAGCTTCTATTTAGTATCATATAAACCAGTATTATACTAAATCCATTTTTATCATGCCCATATGCTTTTTTTTAGTGGTAGACTTTGCTGAGGAGTCAGCTGGTTCTCTGGACATTTTGCTGAGAGGCCTCTTTGGCTTTATCTGATATGAATTGTGAACATGAATTTCATGGTGGAAAGGATGTCAGTGAGACTTTACGGGCTTGGACCGAAGCCAAGTGATGTCCATGGAAAATTCTTAAACTTGTGTTGGTGGGCTCTCTGTTCTGTCCAAAATGCCTTGAGTTTCTTCACTTTGGTTACTGTAAATAGCTTATAGATAATACAAAGAATGATGAGTTTATGCTTGTTATTTTTCTTCAGTGTGATAGCTCAGGGTCAGAAGAGCATCTGCTGCTAGGATCTGAGGAAGGGAGACAAATGTGTAGTACCTGAGGGCTTTGCTTCTGATTTGATCAAGCTGTACTATGCAAGCTTTTCTTACTCCTTTCTTTGGAGAACAAAAATATTCCTTTAATACAATATGCTTATTTATTTATCTATATTCCTTTATAGTACAGCTGTGACCTGCTTAAAAAAAAAAAAGCAACAAAACAAACCACAAAACAACCTTAAACTCATAAGTGAATTGAAACAGTGGCAGGTAATTCAGTTTGAATGTTTGATGACATTCAAGATGTAGGTTCTTTGGGACCAGAAGTTATGCAGACTGTTAGTATAGAAGATGGAGGACTGCTTAGATTAAAGTGGGATGCCAGACATTGATTTGCTTGTATGCTTGTGAGAGAGAAGACACAATCAGATGTAATAGTTACACTGAATTACACAGAGATGGTTTTTTCATTATTTGCATTCTCTAGAGTATTCTATATTCTGTAGCATATTCTTGCCATATGGGTTTAGTTTCCAGAAGTTTATATACATTATCTGCTTTTCATTCCAAACAATATAACATTTATTACTAGTTTTGTGAGTTGTTTCAAGGGGGAAAAAATCTGTAAAAAGCTGCCTGTAACTTTGAGTTCTGCTTTGGCACCATACCATATGCATATATACCATCTGCGTCAAAAAGGATGATAAAAAATATGTATCAACCAAGTCACCCTGTCTTAAAGTCATTCACAGTCATGAAAATCTTTCAGAGGAGTGTTCCTGATGCTTTGCTGCTGGTTGGTCAGATGACTTTTAACCCTTAACTGCTCCTCACACTGTAGTGAGAAAATAAGGCTCATGTTTTCAAAGCGGTGATGCGCACATCCATGCTCTGCAAGTTGTTAAGTCATCCCCATTGCCACTTTTGAGAACCGTCCCTCCCTACCCTTCATGGGAAGCCCCTGTGCCCTGCTACTTGACAGCCAGCGCTGGAGGTGTGATTCAGCTCTGGGAAGAATCATGTCTTTGTTCTGGTTGGAAGAGACCTATAAGATCATCAAGTCCAACTGTTAACTCAGCACTGTGAGGTCACCACTAAACCACGTCCCTCTGTGCCACATCTACATGTCTTTTAAATGCCTCCAGGGATGGAGACTCTGCCACTTCCCTGGGCAGCCTGTTTCAGGTCTTGACAAACCTTTCGGTGAAGAAATTTTTCCTCATGTCCAATCTAAACCGTCCCAGGCACAACTTGAGGCCATTTTCTCCTATACTATCGCTAGTTACTTGGGAGAAGAGACTGACCCCCACCGTGCTCTGACCTCCTTTTAAGTAGTTGTAGAGAGCAATGAGGTCTCCTCTGAGCCTCGTTTTCTCCAGGCTAAACAACTCCAGTTCCCTCAGCTGCTCCTCATAAGACTTGATCTCTAGACCCTTCACCAGCTTTGTTGTCCTCTTCTGGACACGCACTAGCACCTCAATGTTATTCTTGTAGTGAGGGGCTCAAAACTGAACCCAGTACTCAAGGTGCAGCCTCACCAGTGCTGAGTACATGGGGACAATCACTTCCCTTGTCCTGGCCACACTGTTTCTGATAGAAGTGAGGATGCTGTTGGCCTTCTTGGCCACCTGGGCACACTGCTGCCTCATGTTCAGCTGGCTGTTCACCAACACTTCCAGGTCCTTTTCCATGGGGCAGCTTTCTAGCCACTCTTCCGATCTATAGAGAATCTATAAAGCCAGGGCTGGGTTCTCCCCAAGGTGATCCTATGGAGCTGCCATATCTCCTCCCTTGGCACCATGCAAATGAGTTCTGGGCAAGGAAGGGAGGAGGGGGCAGTGGTGCCCAGATCTCTTGTGTGCAGAGACAGGGGCAAGGAAAAAGGGGGTGCATGCACATGTATGTGAAGCAGCTGAAGAGGTGCTGGATAAAGCTGGAGTGTGAGGGGATGGAGGTGGGCATCTTCTGCACTGAGGAGTTTGTAGGGTACCTTCCCAGCCCCCTTCCCCAGGATGGGGTGGGAGTGCCAAAAATGAAATGACAAGGAAATGTTCTGAGGCATTGCAGAAGTAAGCTTCTTGGTGAGAAATTACTCTGCATATGGGTGGTGTGCTTGCAGCCTTAGGAACGATGGATAGAAAGACTGTATTGGACATAATTAGAAATAAATAGAGGAACCACTGCAGTGCTGGAACATTGTTTTTCATGCTCACCTTCTTTTTTTAAAAAATTACTTATGCTTGATTGTTGCAATTGATTGCAATTGTGAGAGCTAATTTTAGTGCATAAATTTTATAATGGAAGCCTGCCAAGTGTTTGTGTAATGAAGGGTAACAACTGCACAGAATTTAGTACAGGGTATGCTTGTCTTCCTTTCGCTACCAAATGTTGGTGACCATTTCATGGGCTGATATATTTGTGTATAGCCAGTTTTCTCAAAGAAGAAAATTCAGCCAGGCTCCATGATGAAAACAGAAGAGCAATTTAGAGAACTGTGATGAGTTTTAAGAACAAACTGAATTTAACACTGATGATAAAGTGATCATTGCCTTAGTTTCAGAACAAATAGCAAAACCAATTGAGTTCACTTTTAAACTTTGCATGGTGGAACAGAGGGTAAATAATGTTGTTCCAGCCTTAAGAAACAAATCCAATATGTTTAGCTGATGAAGTTGAAGACCAGCATATGGGTATATAGATCTGGGCCCTTAGAAAAATGTCACAGCAGTTTTTCTAGCAGCCTGGTCCAATTTCCATGAAGTTCAATGTCAGGACTTGCAGGGAGAGGAGATTTAGTTGCCACAGGATTAAAATAAAAGATTTATTTCTGAGTGAAACGTTAACTCAGGAATAAATTTTTTTTCCACATCCACATTTTCATATATCCTGAATTCAAGATACAGTAAGTTTGGGGCTATTTTGTAGGGTTTTCCTCTTCTGCCAGGTGCATTTGTCCAAAGAGGAGGAAGACATTTGAAGGGGTAAAGAGGATGTGAAGCATGGTGGTGGGTATGTGTTGTTAAAGAAACAGGTTTTACATGGATTGAAAATCAATACTAAAAAAAACCCCAGTTCATCTAATAGATTAGTTTTGGTACTGAAATTATTAGGTGAGCTCATTTGTAAGATAAGGCACCAAAACTAATTGGAACTCATATAATCTTTCTCCCACAGGTTTTTGGTGTCTCCTCTCACTTGTTATTTATACTGTCATTCCAGTTGTGATTTGTCTTAAACGCTTGTTTAAAAACAAGTTACATTTTCAAGCTCCCATTATACAAACATTTGTCTTGGTTATCCTTCCAGAGTTATCCACAGATGTATGTTTTGGCAAAGTCAGGGCCAAGAGTGATGACAGGTGGAGGATCCACCTTCCTGAAACATCGCCTTGCTTTTTTGTGTTGGTTTTGGGCATTTTTATTTCAGCTCTGTGCCATATGGGTTTTACTTAAGGAGATAGCTTGTCCCTGCAAAAATGTCCTTAAAAAGGATAGAACAGTTTAAATATGTTAAAGAGAATTAATTAAAATGCCTGTCAATTGAAAGGGAGCAAGAGGGTTTTTTTTTTTTTTTCAAAATAAAGCTCCAGCCTTGTGAAACGTTTTGCATCAATTACAAAAGGAACTTCAGTACATTTTTCTAAAATGAGGAATGAGCCAACTGCATCTGCTAGGTGTGGGAGTGACATTTCAAAATCCCACTGACAGTCGCATTATCAAACAAAACATCATCTCTCTCTTGCTGGTGCTAACTGAAGAGCTTTTTAGGGGCAAAACTATCCCTTCGGAAAACACTGGTAGAAAAGGCATGGGAACTTTTGGTCTTGAGGTAGAACAGAGCCTGCGGTTCTCTACCGCTGCAAAATATGCTTTCTACCTGAAAGAGAACTTTGGGGCTCCTTGTTGTTAACTACTTCTCAGCTAGTGCCAAGAGGGGTTCCCAAATTTAGTTTGCTAGGGCTGCTTGGTAATGACACCCTTGTCTTCCTGGCACCAGAGGCAGCTGGGGTGCCTGGTACTGCCGTGATGACCTGGTAGCAACAGTTGGTCCTTCTGCTCCTGGGGCTGTGTGCTGGGATGGGGCTGAGGGGCTCAGCCTCCAGCCCATGTGCCCGCCTCCGGTTTGTACACTGCTAGTCATGGCTGGCTTCAGTCTCTTTTGGCAGTCAAAATGGCTGTCAAAACCACCTCATTTGAAGAGCAAATCAACCCTCCTTACTCTGTCAAAGAGGACTCAAGAGAGGGAAAAGTATAAAATATATTTTGAGCAGTGAGGAGTTTCATTGTTGGATTATAGTTACAATTTTTTCAGGTGATACAATAATGTAATGCTGTAGTGCTGGGCCATAGTCTAAAGTGTAGTCGCAATTACCTACTTGCTTACATCACAGTTTTCATTGGTAGATTACTAGGTGCATTGTAAAAGAAGACTTTAGATACCATATCTGCATTAACGGGAATGAATTGTGATTTTTTTGAGAAGTGAAATGTCACAGCAAAGGTCACTCTGTGGTGCTACAGCAGAGTTGGGAAGAAGACCTATGCTATATGCTGTCAAGTGAGCAGCGCTGTTTCCAGTTCTAGTCTATTATTTTGCCTGCAAAAAGATGACAGAATCATAGAATTGTGTAGGTTAGA